>CAHIKZ030005388.1:815000-837500 GCA_903632075.3 Acanthosepion pharaonis | reverse complement strand
AACCATCAATCTACCTAAGATACGTTGATGATATTCTTATGTTAGTTAAAAAATACAGATGAAATAATTCAACTTCAAAAACGGTTCCAAAATAATTCTGTCCTTAAATTCACATATGAACTCAATACTAATAATAAAATCCCCTTCCTTGACATATTGATAAACACAAATAATAAATTTATTTACTATTTCGCCATACAAAAACCTACAAGCATAAATTCATGTACACTTAACTACAAGAGCGAATGCCCATATTACTACAAAATAGCAATTATAAAGAATCTAATACATCGTGCAGAAACTAATTCATCCACCAAACAGATTTTTTTACAGTGAACTAAAGAATATAAAACAGACACTTATTAATAATAGCTTTCCAAACTATATAAGATGCTTTTTAAGAGAAATCTCAATAATAAGCAAATTGTACATAATACTGCTTCTACTGATCTCAAATATATTAATCTCCTATATCGTAATCAAATGCATACTAATTATAAACAAGATGAACACATACTAAAAAATTTAGTAAATTCTAATATATCAACTACAGATCCTAGCAAAAAATTAAATTAATCATATACTACACTAAATCTAGTATATCCAACTTAATACTTCGCAATGATTCTTCTCCCCGGTTAGCGATTTGCAAAAAAAAGCAACATAGTTTATAAATTCAAGTGCCCTTTGGGAGAGTGTATCTCCAACGAATTAAATAATATTTATGTTGGTCACACCAAAAAAACTCGCTTTCACGACGCTTGACACTACATTTTAATGAAAACTCTAACATTTTTTTAGGCATTTAAAACAACATGCCTGCCCGCACACATTCCGTAAAATACTTGTCGAAAACACAACTATACTTCGACATGAAAACAATAGACAAAAAACTAAAAATACTTGAAGCATTATACATCAAACAGTTAAAATCCAACCTAAACAAAATCAACTATGGAGTCTCTACAAATATTCTTAAATATCTATAATTTCTATAATTGGTAACAGAAGCCATTGGTTTATACCAACGGCTTTCCTTATTTCATTCTCCAATTCACTCTCGTGTAGTCATGTGTGAGGTCATGAGATGCGGTGCGATTTTCGCTTCTAGCGTCTTATATGCGCGTGTTCATCGTTGCTTAGTGATCCACTATGTAAACTAAACAATGACAGACTATCATCACTGTCGTGTCCGTATATTGTTTGATATGTTTGTAATTACATCTTTGATAATGGCTTGAGTAAGCCGAAAGCTTAGATTATATAAAAAAATAATGGATAAATATTGGGAATTTCTTTTTTCGGTTAATGATAATGTTACCAAACTTATCAGAAGATACGAAAAATTTTACATAAAATAAATAGACAACACTTGTCTATATTATTTAATGAAACGTGTATAAATATATATATATATATATATATATATATATATATATATATATATATATATATATATATATATATATATATATATATATATACGCACACACACACATATGTATACCTGCGTGAGTGCGCTCGCGTCTACTGATTAATGTAAGATGTCCGAGTGATCATAAGTTGCGTGTAGGGGAGCAGTTCGTGAAAACGAGGAGTCGAGTTCGAATTCCCGTCGGATTTGTCACTTTCACTTTAGTGTATAAACCCTTACAGAATATATGAATCTCTCGTTTCTTCACACTAGCCATGAGTTAAATAGTTGGACAGAAGGCTTTTCAGAATTATTTGGTATCAATTTTGAGAGAAGGACAACAACCAATTTAAAATACTGTGTATCCATAAAGTTTCGCCAGATTCTTCATTCTCGCGATGACTTGAGCCAGCTGTATTTGAGTCAAACTGATAGTAATGTCGGACATGCAGCAATCCGTTGATATTGATTCAGTCTAAAATCCATATTCCTAAAGCCTCGAAGACCAAACTGCAATAAAATAAAAATAAATAAAAATAGGGCGGTGAAATTTTGGTGCATGCTGTATGTAGGCCATGCGACTAGTAAGTCCAATTTGCAAAAACCTACTTGTTACGGAAAAGACAGCAGCCACGCCTACCGAGTTGAGAACTGTGGTACCATAATCCTCTATGGAATCTCCGAGACATGACTGAACAATAATAAGATTAATTACTTTCTTGTGGTCCCTTCTTAAAACAAAATTTAACATCAAGATGTTACTATTGTCTGAATATTCACATTCTTCCTGAGCAGTGAAATTAATTTAGGAATTGATTTTGATAATGACTTGGATTCTTCGACCTAATTTCTGACTGAATATACGTCTCTGTTCTACATCCGTAGGTCAGATTCCCCTACTGTATAAGTATAAATATTCTACGCGGAAACATATTTGGCAGCCTTTATTGGAAATCGTTACTCAGTGTTGGAATTTCTTTCGACTCCGGCATCTCGTTGTCTATCTACAATTCTTCAGGCTCTAGAGTTGAATTACAGACGGAGTGAACAGTGAAATTTTAGTGAGGAAGCAGTAGGACTACCATCATTTCTTGGAAGAAGCGAAAGATAGAAAAAAAAATGGATGTCAACAGTTTGTGCAACTACACCCTAACAGGTGGTGGGCTGATCTTACTGACGAATATCGGCATGACAATGAATGTAGGAGCAGTGACCCTCCTATTCACGCAACCGTAAGGTCTTTGCGTGTTTTTTCACTTTTGTTTTAAAACAAAGATAATCGATCAACGTCAGGATAGCATTCCCACAATGAACCTCCACTCAGTTATCGATCGTCAGAGTTCTGAACATACGATAGAGTCTGCAATTTTAACTCGGCCTACGCATACAGTACCCCGATCTCCTGCATCGAGAACACTGATCTCTGCCGCCAAGGAGACTGGAGAATGATACAAATATCGTATTAGTGACGTCACGTCGATTGCCAGCGCTCGGAGCATGGCATTTATTGCGCCGCTAATTCCGTAGCAATCACTTCTGGAATCTTTTCTTTTAATTCACCACAAATAATGTAAATTTCTTTATTTACATTGTTCGGACTATTGTCCTCATCTTTGTCGCCATATTTATTACAACGTTTCGGCCGTTGTACGCTCCGGTATTCTTCAGGTGATTGGAATGTCGAACTGAATCCTTTATTTCGCTCACTGGGGTAGACTGTTCTAGTTCCACGTGCCATGTTTGATGGATGTCAGTTATCAGTTATCTCCTGTTAATTTCCCTCTGAAAGTTCTCCACTGCCTTAACCGGGTATTGGAATCACACTCTTTGGGTCCTGTCACGGGATCTAACTAAGGCCTTTGTCCAGTGTGACATGTGTCCTTGAGGAGAAGGTGAATTTACTTATTATAATTCTCAATTCATCCCAAGAAATCATAATTTTTAAATTAAAGTTTAGTTGTTTTTTTTTTGGGGGGTGGGGATATTTTTTATTTTATAAAATGTTTTGCACTCTTTTAAAATTATAAATTTGGAAAATTTGTTAAGCTTTCCACGCCATAACTCCAACCCTCATAATGAAAAATTACCAAAATCTGATTTGCATTTCGTATGTGAGGATGATATTCAAGGTACTTACAAGGAATTTTTTACAATTTAAAAAAGAAAAGTAAAATTATTTTCTGGTTTGTTTATCGGCATTAGCGCGACGTAGGTCCCACAATATGAATAGTGCACTCGAGTCTCGACGATCAAAAATGTCAAGCCAACCAGATTTCAATGGAATGGCATAACTCTGGAAGAATTTCGTGTGAATTTTAGTAAATATAAATTCTTTTTATTTTTGGAATGAATTAATGTTTTGGGGTGAATTAACAGAAAAATCCCTCTACTGCAAGTGCAGTATTGAACCCAACAAAAAACATGAATTGATTTTTTAAAATAAAACATATTCAATTCTTGTATACTCATATTTATTTCAAGTACTTCCGCTCGTCCAATATTGAAACCAAAAACGAAACAATAGATGATTTGATATTTTTATAACAATACTAATGTAAATTATATAAAATAGATTAAATGTTAGTATACTCAGATTTATTTAAAATGAATAAATGTATTTAAAATATTAGTTTTAATCTAATGAATTTCTAAATAACAGTACTGATGTCTCCAACTGAAATTATTTCTAAGTTACTCAGGACTTTTTGCTCGTTGTAGTGCTGAGACACATTTTGATTGATTCAACATTTGAGAAACAAGTGGTATTCATAGAATTGTAGGTAAAATATTCCTAATGTTGCAAAATATTCCTATTTCTCCATTTTTCACACACAGAAGCACATCTAAAGATGTTTCGTTGTAAATGTTAGCAAAAGCCACAACATACTTCATAAATATTAAACCCAGTGTTACTTTCAAAGATAACATATCGCCGAATGAAAGTATTTCGTTAATAATCGGTGGAAATTTTCTACTATTTTGCACTTAAAGCTGGCTACATTCCAGAGCCTGAAAAATTGTATATTTCACCTATATTTCATCGGCGTAGCTCGGCTAAGATGGATTCTTTGATTAACCCTCTATTTCCGAGTTTCTAGCTTCTTTAATATAACACATGAAAGTGGATAACCATTAATATTTACTAAAGTACAATAGGGGAGTGCTCCTTTTTTCTTCTCCTCTTTTCTTCTTCTTCTTTCTTCATCTTCTTCTTCATCTTCTTTCTTTCTTCTCTTTCCCTCTTCTTTCTTCTTCTTCTTTCTTCTTCTTCTTTCTTCATCTCTTTCCTTCTTCTTCTTCATCTTCTTTCTTCTTCTCTTTCCTTCTTCTTTCTTCTTCTTCTTCATCTTCTTCTTTCTTCTTTTTCCCTCTTCTTTCTTCTTCTTCCTCTTCTTCTTCTTCTTCTTCTTCTGTATCGTGTCAGTTCAAGTCGTAGGCAACCATGTTTCTCCACAAATTCCTGTCCTTTATATTTCTTAAAATATTTCGTCTTTTTCTTATCCCCCCCCTAAAACATGTTCCGCCATCCATTTACTCAAACCCTCTTGGTAAGTTATGGGTTGTTTTCTTCTGTCCCTCTTGCCTTCAATCTGTCCCGTGAGTATCACATTTTCCACACCCCTATAAATTTCAAGTGTCTCTTCCTGATCTTAAATGTAATGTTCCTTTTCGGTTCCACTTTCTCTAAAACTTCGATTTTTCTCAAATGTTCAGTGCATGGTATTCTAAGCACCATTCTGTAGAACCACATTGCTTCAAGACTTTTCTTCTGTGAGGAGATTGTCCAGCATTAATTGCCACATATAAAAACTGATAATACGTAACAGTTCGTTATATTTTACATTGTTTCTTACGTCTTTTTCTATTTCTTAATACTCTGCTTAACATTTGGAAGACAAATTTAGCTATCTCAATGGACATTCGCATTTCAGTGTGCAATTTCATTTCTCTGTTAAAACGCTTCCCCGATATTTAAATGTTTGTATTGTTTGAATTTGTAATTTGGATAAGGGGCAGTGCTCCCTTAATGAGTAATAATATTTTATTTCTTTTCGTTTGAAATGTTGGGCTCCAACAGGCGCAAACATAAACACATATTGCTCCTTGCAGCTGATCTCTAAGGAAATAAAACACACGCGTTGAATACTTTACGAACCATATTTTTAAGATTTTTATATATTTATTGTATTTATCCTGGTTTATTCATTGTTAATTCGTGTGTTTTCAGATTTCACGTATTTCCCGTTTACATTTGTAGAATTTCGATTTTTGAAAGAAGATTGATTAATTTCTTGGAGATTTCTCTTTTGAAACAGCGTTTCGTTTTACTATCACTTTTTTTTAAACATTTAGATTATTTATTAAGTTTTTATTGATGGTGACATTTCGCCAGGATTTGCAAAGGGGATGTTATGGTCATTTTATTCGCCTGGCGTTTAAATGTCAGGAAAATGTACAGTAAATAGTCAATAAATGTGTAATCTCAGACAAGAGGCAATTGGCTTCCAGGAGAGTAAATTTAATATTGTAATAATTATTAAGTAATATTGTAAAAAAAATCCATATATATATATATATATATATATATATATATATATATGGGGTTCCCATAGAGTTTGTGTGCACTTTAAAAAAAAATATAAATTTATTTGTATTTGCGATAGAAATAATCTGTAAAAATTTTTATAAAGTTTAATGTACCTAGTTTTAAGTATAGCTAAAATAACTAATGTGACTTCAGGCATTACTGTAAATCAGTTGGCAAATGTTTTTCGTGAACTGCAAAATCGTATTACCTTTTGTATTGATAATAATGGAGGACATGTGGAAACTTAAATAAAATTTCAATAAAACCTTAAAAAATATAGATTTACTTCTTTCTAATCCTTTTGCAAATTATTTCTATCGCAAATACAAATAAAGTTATAAATTTTGAAAGTGCACACGAACTTTATGGAAACACTGTATATATATATATATATATATATATATATATATATATATATATATATATATATATATATATATATGATGTTATCGGGCATTCCCAGTTTGCGGTAGCTTTGAAAAGTGCCTGCTGTCAACCATACCACGGGTTGACCCAAGCCTTGTCATTGAAATTGGGTAGATGGAACTCTTGTCGGCCGTTGACGGCTGTGCTAACACGAAGCCACAAGTCATCGTGGCCGAGAGCTTGAACGTGCTGGTCTTTTTTCCTATTGTTCATCACGCTCTCTTCCAGAAACTGTAACTAAGGTCTGTTCAGCATATTTTCTGTATAAACCACAGGTGGGTTCTGTGGAGGTTGATCAAACACAATTATGCCTGAGCGAGAGACTGGAATAGGGATTGGCTAACCGCTCTAGAAGGAAATACGAGTGGCTAGCTATTATATATATATATATATATATATATATATATATGACAGTTGATTCAGTTATGAAATTTTGTGAGATAATCTTAAGTGGCATTTAAGACCCGCTCATGATTTACAAAGGAGGCCACATATGGAGCAAGATTGAGGATTGTGAGATGAGATCACTGGTAGATTGGCTGACCTTTTAGATCTTGCTCTCGCTTTTTGAAGATGATTCACACAAGCAGATTGAAAAATGCTGAGTCCTCTAAAACACATTGAGCAACATTCTATCCGCTCTAAGGTTAAACGCTCAAGGGTGATATGTGGTATATTGGCAGCTGACAAGATGCTTTTCAGCTTGTCTTTGTATCTTAGTCATGGGCGTCCTACACGGATCTAACTGGCTCTACATTAGGATCTTGGGTATCCTGTCATCAGGCGTTCTCAAGACATGACAAGCCCACCGTAACTGGGACTGTATGAGAAAATTTTCGATTCCTTCATTATTACACCTCTTAAACAGGTCTACGTTAGATGTCCTATCTTGAAGTTTAACACCACAAATTTCACGCAGCTTTTATGGAAAACATCCAACTGGCGTATATGGTACCTGTATGGAGTGCACGACTCTGAGCCGTACAAGAGGATGGCAAGTAAAAACAGCCCTGTAAACCCGAATTTTCGTATCCAGTCGAATACCCCGGTCATTCCGCAAGTGATGGCGAAAATGTTTGCCAAAATAACTGGTGGCCTTAGCAATCCGATGCATGATTTCATCATCTAAAGTTCCACTGTAGTTGTCTTTGATACCAAGATAGGTGAAAGACTTTACATAATTTACACACACACACACACACACACACACACACACACACACATATATATATATATATATATAGTATGACAAATTGGAAAAAAGTTTTTTGTGACGCGTTTCAATCATTAAGAATTCATCGGATTGGAAGAATATTTTTGAAAGAATATTTTTTTTTAATCTCGACAAATTCATCTGTATACTTTTTAACCTTTTGTCTTAAACATTTTGAAAAGTCTAGCGTCTCTCGTTTCGTGCGCATGTGTAGACCAGTCCGCTGACATCGTAACGGATCAAACGCGTCACAATTTTTTTTTTCCCAGTTTGTCATACTGCTTTTCTAAACACTGTTAAACCTAAAGAGTCAGATAAACCTACCAAGGTTTCATCTACGCGGATCGCCTGGGAATACTGGCTAAAGAGGTAATGTAAGAACGGAATATATAGCCTACAAACTCAAAACCATGACCACGTGACCAAACCAAAAGAAAGAGAAAAAACAAAATGAATAAAGAAATAAAGAAATAACGCAACAAAGGGAGGAGTAAATATTTATTAAAATTAAATTTAAAGAAGAAAAATCAAACAAAAAAACAAAAGGCGGGACCAACCCTTATCTAGCAACCAAGGTTTTCTGTGCCTACATTTACTTAGGATTTCAGTTCGTAAATTTAGTAAATGATCAGGTACTTTTTATAAAGCGATTGCTAATTTTTCATCTAGACATAAAGGACAATCTTTGTTACCTGTTCTATAGTTGGGACATCTTTTTAATATTTCCCATTTCAAAACGGGGTATTATTATAGTCACGTTTAATTTTCCATATGTAAGTAGATAACGTAGTAATATGTTTGGATCTTTCATTATTAAAACTACTAATATGGTAATAATACCGTTTTTTAAAAACATTTTGAGTAGATCCTATGTATACTTTAGGATTTTCATCGGTGTTGTTAACTATATCCTTGTATATTTTAACCTGATATATCACGCACTCTTGCTGGCACTTTCCCTGGAGGGGACACTTTTTCTTATTCCTACAATTACATCTAGGAGGGGCAGTACGTGGTTTAACCTTAGTTTTTCTCGTTTTGTATCCGTTTATTAAGCTAGCTACGTTGGACATACAACTATAGCTTAATTTGACGCAGCTTTTATTGAATATTTTATATAATTTACTGGTTTTCGGGAATTTTTTTTCAAGTAGTTTGAAGAATACTTTACCTATATTAGTTTTCACTGATTAATTAAACGGGGGGATTTTGAAGCTCAATATATTTCTGCTTCTAGTTTTATGTTTATTCTGCGTTCTATATCATCGTTTATATTTATGTATTCCAGTTTATTTTTGTGTCCACTTTTAGATAAAGCCCGGATGTAGATTAATTTAATTAATCTATAGTTGAAACTTTTAGTTATTTCCGGACGAGTATAATTTCTTATATTTATATAACATATATATATATATATATATATATATATATATATATATATATAAATTATATATATATATATATATATATATATATATATATATATATATATATATATATATATATATCATAAGTGATAAAAAAGATTATGCGATAAATAATTAAAATTTGAAATTAATTCGAGGTTTTTAAATGATTGAATGTCACGTGATAGTCCCTGTCTTAAAACAAGTACGCCCAAACGCGCGCGCACACAAACACAGATATACACACACACTCATGAGCCTGTCAAGGACCAGATGTTACGGGCACGTATTTGGCAAGGGACATACCGTGCGATTCTAACTTCCAACTGCTGGTTAGTCTTGCCAACATAGCCAGCTTCACAACGACATTTATATTGATAAACAACTAAACACTGCTGATGGTTTGGTACGGCACAGACAGAGAGAAAAGCACTTCTGGTAGAAAAAATTTTCCGGACGACTACAGAATTAAAACACTGCCTGAAGAAGATATTTTGTCGGCGTATACCTGAATACTGGGACTAATTCACGATAGTCTCATATATACCGGAGCAAACACTTTAATTTCATTAAACTTAGCAATTTTAATTCAAATGGTAGTTTTTTTCCTAATTTCAGGGAAAGACCAAAGAACATGTACGTTAGCCGAAAATAATCGTCTAGCATCCAAGTCCAGAGTCCAAAGAAAAAAAAAACGATACGAATAAGTAAAATAACTAAGTAAAGTGCTCAATACGTTAAGTAGATGAGACCTAGTTAAGCCTAATATATATATATATATATATATATATATATATATATATATATATATAAATGCAAAAGACAATAGGAAATCGCTAATGGTAGCGACGCGTTTCATTCAATGTGGACTTTTTCGAAGCAAAAACGAAATTAATTTATTACACAAAGTAACTAATAAAATAAAATGTCCTTAGTTACTGGAAGAATTTAGGCAACGCTATTTTCATACGGTTCTCTAAATTCTTCCAGTTGCTAAGGACATTTTGTTTTGTTATTATTAGTTACTTTGTTTAAATAAATTCATTTCGTTTTTGCCTTGAAAATATCCACATTGGACGAAACGAATTGGCTACCATTACACTTTTCTTATTGTCTTTTACATTTATAGATATTATCTTTTTCTACAGGTTAACTCTGAGAGATTTTATATATATATATATATATATATATATATATATATATATATATATGTATTACGGCTGTAGATTATTATTTAAAGATATATTGTTATATAAAAGACAATGAATGTCTATTATGTTTGATCATGAATCGTTTTAAACTCTGTATTTTTTTATTTATTTCGGGTGAAGTTATAAATAAAAATTGTCCAAAATTTCGATATTGTTTTTTTATTAAGCTGTTCCTTGATCTCAGCTTTCGGCTAACATGAGCCATCTTCAGAGTGGTTATGCAAACATTAAACGATTCCACGACAGTTATCATCACATAGCAATCTTCTATGTCAACATAAAATATCATCTTTGATGGTGAATATCCTTAAATGTTTTATTTATTGCTTCAACCCTTTAAGCTTTCATCTAGCATAAGTACATACGATAATATTTGCCTCGTTCTCCCGATTCATCCAGTTCCCGTATTTGAAATATAAGCAGGTTGTTTACATAAATATTTGTTGCTGAAGTAGTATTTTAAGTGGTATTTCCTATGCAACAAACTAAATGTTTTCCTTTTTTCTAATATTTAAATATATAGTTAAAACATATATAGAAATATAAAATAAAATGAAACAATTACAGGTTGATTTTAGTAAAGCCATCTGCATTTCAATCAACCTTCATTTATTGCTGTTGAACACTACGCGAAAAGAAAATTGATTAGTCTTAGTTTTTTGTATTATAGTAGAACGTTACATATTTTTGAATGGCGGGAAAATATTTTGTTTTCTATTATTGTCATTTAAAGTAATATTAGTAAATGGTACATTTGATGACGAACGGTTTGCTTCAGCGTCCAGAGTAAAATATGTGTTTATGGGTTTATTTGTAGCGAAGTCCTCCACCCTGCTTCATTCATGGAAATGATCTATGACCTTCATCTAAATCTCAAACATGTCTCCAAGAAGTTGGATTAGCACTCCGACGGCCACACCCCTGTCATGGTTCTCCACAATTTCCTGTCCTTTACAACTCTTAAAATATTTCGTCTTCTTCTTATCCCACCTAAACCATGTTCTGCCATCAATTTACTCCGATAAAATGTATGGGGATAGTCGCAAGTGTGACCGGTGACGTGATGGAAAAGGCCTCTCCCCAATGCACCTGCACAAAGCGGCCAATGGCCAGTCGCTAGCCTTGTCGTAGGAGGTTATCTCTTTACACCAGTAGGCGGAGGAACTTCTGAGGGACGGGGTAACTTTAAAATCCGATCAATTTGAAAACGATACAAATGGGGGTTGGTAATGTTTAATAATTGGTGTAAATATTGACAACGTTTATATTTATCAGTTTTTATGTTTATAAAATTATCAGAATCAAATTTTGCCAGAAAATCTATTCCTAAATTTTAACAGCTTTAAGAAAACAATTCTGAGTTTAGAAGCTCGATAAATTAATTTTCTATGTGCTGTGACATTTCAGGAAGCGAGAGATCATCGTTCTTCATAACTTCCTGTCTTGTGTTCCTCTAACTGCCTCGCATTATTTTGTCGTTATTGCCAATGTTCGGTTATCCATTTACTCAAACTTTTCAAGTCGATTTCTCTTTTCCCTTGCTTTCCTTGCCAGTGAATTACATTTTAAATATACAATGTATTCTGTCCTCATTATGTGTCCACAATCTCACATTAACATACATATGATGAATATTATGTTCAAGTCAAATGGTGGCGCTTAGTCGGTTTGATAACAGTCAACCATTGTAAACAACGCAGAAAAGAAGATAAGGATTGCTAGAGATTAACACTTCCTGCAGACCCGCCCCCATTATCGAAACTTTCGATAGATTCCAACTTTCCACAATGTGTTGTGTAGATGCCGATGATTAGCCGATACATCGTCGTCGAATGCTATCGCTGGGAAAATCCGAAGTCCTCTAGCAAAAGCGGCAGACTATTTTTCTCACAAAACAGTGACCGAGTCTTATCTTATTTAAATTGCGTAAACCTAACGCCATCAACACACTCAATACATTTCTCGTGCACATATGTAGATATATTTGCACTGATAAAAGTACGCAGGTGTAGGCTTTAAGAAAGCATTATTCAACTGAGAATACATGGCCCGCGTATAGGGTCATTTTATAGTCCCAGTAAATAGAAATAACTCTCTCAAAAAGGAGGGTTACGTAACAAGGACAGACCACTCTTGATTATTGTTATGGTCCAAGTTCCTTGTACCACGGTGATGGTCCAAGGTTAGAACCAAATTAAAGAATAACACGAACACAGGTATGGAATACAAAGATATATTACAACATAAATATAATACAAAGAAGTAGAAGTATTAGTAATGACTATCAGATTTGGTTAGAGTGAACTATGTTGTCTCTATGTTGTATCACTATTCCAATGGCCTTACAATATGCTCTCAATTATCTCTCCTCGTCTTACAATCTCCCCATACCTCTTGAGAGACGCAGTATTTATAATGTCAGAAATAGTCCATTATTATTATGGGTAAGTTCCCATGACAATTATTCATAAGAATATTTATAATAATTTCATGATTACTTGAATATTCACGTTCATGTTTTTGTTATTTAAAGGACAGAAAATTCTGTTTTAGATTTAAAATTAAATATCATATCTTTTTTTAACCTATGTCTTTTGCTTTTATTCATTTCATCAATTGAAGGCTTTGAATATGTTCTTTTAATCATTCACTATTGTGTAGTAGTTCTTTTATGATCGAATCAATGATACAAACAAAGTATACTTTGGCGTCTCATTCGTATAATTAACTTTCTATTGTATACATTTCATTTTCTAACGTCTTCTCGTGTTTATAACTTATGTGTTCATTTTTTTGTGTTCTTCTGTCGGCTATTGACTCTACTCAGCCGTAGCTATTCTTAAGTTGTGACACAGAAATTAAATTTTGATTTCAACAAAGAGAAGAAGCTTAAATATTTCACTGAGAGACGAGTTTTGCTGATCACCTTCAATTCTTTTTAGCACAGGCAATGAAGAGTGAGCATTTTTTTCCTTCTGCACAAAAATCCATGCGATGAATTCTGTTTTCTCTCTGTTTTCTCTCACGGAATTAACTCTCTAAAGTCACATGGTCTACTGGATAAAACGTTGGCGGAAATAATCCAGTAACTTGACCCGAAAAGTTGAGAATTCAATACCTAGCCACAGCAGGAATGAACACAACCATGGTGAGTTGAGTTATTAAAGGGAGATACCTGAAACTGAGTTATCCGGAAGAGACATGGAGCGCGGAACTAGAGCAGTCTACCCCGGTGAATGAAATAAAGGTTTCAGTTCTATATTCAAATCATCTGAAGAAGGCCGGAGCGTCCAACGTCGTGAATATGACAACAAAAATGAAGACAACAGTCTGAACAATGTAAATTGTGTAAAAATTCATTATGTCTGTGGCAAAAGATGGCATCTGATTTAGATGGTTTGTCTTATTTCTAGATATACGTGATTTATGTCTCCACATTAAATATGACCTGGTGTTTATGTCTACACATTAAATATGACCTGGTGTTTATTTTTATTTATTGGTGAGTATAAAAACATGCTGTTAATCATGCTTTATTCCGTGATTCCCTTCCAAAGGAAACCACGGATTTACAAAATGATTCAGGATTTTCTGCAGAAACGCATCGCTCCATGAAATTTGTGAAACATAGCCAATTAATTTACTTACGAAGAAGAATCATGACATGGGCTTAACTTTAAATCGGAGATAAATAAGGGGAACAATTTATCTCCATGAAATAGGGGATCAATTTACAATGAATTTACATACGATGAGGGAAGTAATTTAAAATGAATTTATATAACAGAACGGCTACTAAAATTTTAGAAAATTAACTATTTTTATATTCACTATATCAAGCGCTTAATTGATGATAAAAAAAAAATGGTAACACTATTATTTCTCGGGGAAGTGCATTTCTATAGAAAATAAAAATAGAATTGTAAAGAAAAAGAAATATTCTAAATCCGTTTCCCAGAAAGTTTCTTTATTTATTAATCGAGATCTGAGTTTAATTCATTTTGTTCGCTTAATGCTAAATATCTGCAGTCTTTGTAACTGGATGGGATTCATGAGAGCGTTTTTTTTTTGTTTTTTTTCTCCTAAATATGGCTTCTGGATATTCAGAAAGATTTTCGAGAATGGAAGTTCATTTAATAACAGCATCTAAATAATAAAATCAGAGCTGATAGGAATTTGGGCAAATAAAAGATAATCTAAATATGTACTCAACATACGGAGAATTGTAGTTAATATTTTATGTCATTTCTTCATTGATATTCAATAATAAAGGACGTGGATCAATAGCAGGCCTCTGACATGAGCTTTGCTAAGAAAACAATAATACATAATATCAATTTGATTCACTTTAACAACGCGGAAATAAATACTAATACTAATAATAATTATACTACAGCTACTACTAATAGTAATGCTATTACTATTATTAGTGGTAGTAGAAGCCGTAGTATGATTATTATTAGTCGCATTATTTATTTTCCCGTTTTAGGAATATGTTCAGAATATAGCTCGGTCAGTTGCTAAGAAAATTGATTCACTGTGTCGTGCGAGACAATATTTCTCTCTAAAATCTATGATACATATTTTTGAGTCTACCATTCACCCAATCTTAAAATATTGCTGAAGCATAAGGTCATGAGTCTTCATAAGTTCCAAAGTTGTATAAGCAATATTAATAGTCCTGATCTGGCAGCTCGTCTTTAATCACTTTCCCACCGCCGTAATGTTGCCTCTCTGTGTCTTTTCTATAAATAATTTCATGGTAATTTGTCGAACGAGCTCTTCTTATTGTTGTTTTATTCCCCTCTCCCGCAGACTTTGAATTGTACATATGGGATTAGTTAGGACTTTCATGGAGACAATGTGGTATTACGGTGGATGTAGTAAGAATGTTAAGTAAGAATATATTACTTTGGTGTAAGGAATATTTTGTTTGGATCATTGTTCGTGGCTAGCTAAGTTTAACGTTAACACAGTAGAAGACCATCCTTTTCCGCATTCCCCATTTTGGCCTTGCGCAACATTTTGTAAATAAATTACGAATAAATATCGCTCTTCGCTATGGTACCTTGACTTATTGAATTTAAGCGCAATACTCGACTGGCGTCGAGATCTCATCATTTTACAGTTGAGCTGGTTAGATGTAAATGTACATTCTATGCTAACAGTTTCTTTTCTCGCACTTCTCGCTTGTGGAACTCCCTTCCGGTTCTATGCTTTCCAGCTAATTTTAATCTGCAGAAATTTACATGTAATGTCAATTGCTATCTATTTTCCTCCTAATTACTCTTTCCGCTCATTATTAATGTTTCAGTTCCTAATTCTTCCACAGTCTGTAACCCCTTGTGTCTTAGTGGCTTTACTTCCTTGCTTCGGATGAGACCGATTAAAAAAATGTCTTCTGATAGATTTTGCAGATCGAGTCAGCAAAATATATATTTGAAAACGTTGAAGAATCTATGCAACTCAGAAGACATCAGTAGAATGTGGAATCTGAAAACAAGTCCATTAGATGAGGTTATTAGATCTTTGATATAAAAAGGAGCAAATTAATATATAGATAAAATTTTTGGCAGCTCTAAAATATTCTAATTTAAAAAACAACGTTGTTCTCAAATTTTGCGTAGTTTTCAGTCTATGGCCACAATTATATTTTGTTCGCCGGATTGCATAAAAAACTGATGTGTTTGCATCTTCGGAGGCAAATGTTTATTTCCTCTTGCAGCTTTTTGGTGGTGACTTGGATGGGGTGGGGGTGGAGTCGTACTACACAATTATAATACAAAAAAGTGAAACAGAGAGAAAAAAAAAGGATGAAGAGAAGTAATGAGAAAGAAAAGGGAAAAGATGACCATATAAAATGTTGGACTACATCAAGAGAAGTATAAAAAATAGATAAACAACGGGGTATTAAAAGGTATCGAAATATAGCGTGTCCGGGAAGGCGTATATCTGGTTACGTAGAGGATACCTCAAAAGATCATACACGGGGAGAGAAATAATGTCAAAACAAAAGAAAAATCCACAAAGAAAAATTGCCGTTTCTCTGGGGAATATGCTGATAATATGGTGAAAGGTAAAAAAAAAAAAAATGGCATAAAATGGCCAAATAAAAACGACAATAACAGCGATAGATTAGAACCTGTACAAATGATTTTGACTCTGGTATATAAACAAATGATATCAAGGAAGATGCTCTTTTAAAAATATATCCAATCATTAGGAGTTTGAGAACCAAACCAAGTAACTCATGGAAACGGGACAATTGGATTTGTTAATTAAAAATACAGAAAAGAATACCTGCAAAATCATAATCATGACTCTTTCGAAACAAAACGAAAGATGAAAAAATAGCAGAAGTTGACATGCTGACTTAAAATTCTTTCAGACACTGAGATTTGATCGTGCAGTATTAAGTAATAAAATTTGAATTATGGAAACAATACTTAAGACATGAGAAGCCAAATTATGAAAGCAGTACTTGAGCCATGATTAGGAAGACTATGAAAATATAAATTCAGCCGGGATAAATCGAATTATGATTAAAAAAAATTGAACCGAGATTAGTTGAATTACGAAAACAATATTTGAGCTGAGATTAGCCGAAATATTAAAAAATGTTTTGAGCTGGGATTAGCTGAATTGGGGAAACAATATTTGAACCGAGATGAGCCTAATTGGGAAAACAATAATTGAACCGAGATTGGCTGAATTAGGAAAACAATATTTGAACTGAAATTAGCCTAATTAAGAAAACAGTGTTTGAGCTTAGATCACACGGATATAAAACAATATTTGATCTGATGTCAACCGAAAGGTGGGTGTTTCAATAGTTTTAATTTAGTCAGCTCAACTAAAAGGCAAATGTGATTATTGTTTCATTTAAACATTACTTCAAGAATTTGATGCATCAATATACGTATATATGTTGTTATTTAAGTAAATAAATATTTTACGAAATCCTATATTAACGAACATTGAGATAATATATGACATAGATAGTTAAAAGATATGTAAAGTAAGAGTGAAATAAATATCAATAATATCTTCCAAAAAAGTCAGAGTAGGAAAATTCACATATAATAAAAATAATCCCAATGTAAATCAACTCATAGCAGTTAATCAGACTTTTATAACTCTTTAATCTATTACGCTAACGCTTATTATGTCTGTAAAAAAAGCGAAAATTTTACGACGAGAAGAAAACGGCAAGATGTAATAAAAAATATACTTTCTTACAAACATCTATTTATACCTTATGTGAATCTAGGAACTTTGACCATGTGTCGAAATATGAATCAATCTAAATATCCAAAGCCTTCTCCATAACGGGTCCATATATAATCATATGAAATGTAGAAGACCTGTCGCATAACACTCTATGGACATTCGCATGCGATGGAATTTCTACAGCACAGACTATGAGGTCTTTGGGGATATTGGCCCCAAAATCATTACAAAATTTCATTCTTTTTTACATACTGAATAATTAATGGTAACGTATTTATTAATAAAAGGCAAAGAGAAATCTTTTTTATTATCTTTTATCATTTCATCCAAAGCAAGGCGATAATGCGAGTTGAGGGGTTAGTGGGTGTGAAAGATCCGCAGATGATATTGGTGTGGAGAAAGGAAAATAAACGAACATAAATCAAGAAAAAAGAAGACAATGATGGACGTTGCATATAAATTTTCGAAGATTGAAGGGAGAATGAAGAAACTGGAAGAGAGTTCCGCAAGCAAGAAGTGCGAGAAAAAAAAACTATCAGAATAGAACTTACGTTTACATCTGCAAAACGATGCCACCTAGTTACCAATATACTAGTACGCATAATTTCATGCGGGTGAGGTACCAAGGAGAATTCATGAGAAAAATTGTCAGGAATTTATTTATAGAAAAGAGAGAGTAGGGAACCAAGTTATGACTGAGGGTAGGTGACTAAAGTTGAGAGGCCAGGTCAGGGCCGATAACATAACAAACCCTTTAAATTTTGTCGAAAATCTAGTGCTATATAGCAGAACCACAAAACCAGATATGACACCAATATTCAATGCATGGTAGATTTATAAATATGCAAGATCGTTTCTGGCGAGTGGAATCTTCTGGCAGAACACAATGAAGAAATATTTCTAGCAACAGATCTAGCAGTTCATTCCAATTGACTATTCAACTTCTCATCAGCGGAAACGTGAGACCAAGTAGGGAAATATCAACACATTTGATCCTCAGAAGGACATTATCATGGGAATATTCATTTGGTGGAAGATTATCATTATATTTTCAAATTTGATAACACTCTAAAATACTGTTAAAGCTAGCTGTGAACGATAATATAAATTGGATACTATTAAATGCAGTAATTTATTGCCTAATAAACGGGAGTGTATTAATTTACTTTTTGGTTTGAATGTAATCATTACGTATCATTTTAATTTTATTTTGTTCAGTTATTTATGTAGTAATTTATGTATTTTACTGGCCTTGAGTTAACCGTTTTCTTTTACATTATAGCTATTCCCAAATAAATATTTCAGTTTCTTAGCACTAATACTTGTCTTTTTTTTAATTCAAACGTTGATATAAACATTCATTTGGAAGATAAGGACTACATTTCGTTTCCGCAGACCTTGTGATAGCTGAGGACTGTCACCACAATACGAGAAAGCAAACCGATGGGAACTTATTTTTCAGATTGTGATCCTTCCGACGAATCAAGACTTAAAAGAAAATCGATCGCTAAACCCACGAAAGCCACCAGAATCGCAGTAAAAATAAGTGAAATTCTCGATAGGTTAGGGAGGCACATATGAGAAATCGATTATTGATTTGGAGGTAAATAAGGATCTTGGAACCGAAATTGATTGTTATTCATTGCATTCATACTAAATTCCATATTCTTTATATTCTTATATTCTTTATTTCAGTATTGCTGCGGGCATCAAAACAAGAATCATACGAAAATTCAATAAAAATCATGTCATCTAACGTAAACTCAAAACCAAACACCAAAATAAAATCGTATTCATGATGTTTACTTAGCTAAAATGATTATGTCAGAAAGTGCATAACTCCCAGTAAAAATCTATCACTCTACAGACGTAATAACCTATAGGTTTAAACCCTTGTGTAAATTAATTAAAACAACCGCTTTATGTTTCTTTCTTTGAACATACGATTAGTTTTAGTGACAGGGTGTTCTATTTCTTTTTTCCCCCAGATTAGGTCATTTGCAGTGGTGTGCACAAATACGAATATATTTTCGGGAGGTATGATGAAATTTGTTTGGCCTTGAAAAATATTGTTTCATCCGTGATTGCATCAGATTTTTATCACTCCCATATACTATTGTTTCGACTGTTGATTAGTTGTCCTGCGGCCATTGCCTGCGATGGGCGTTACTCCAAGGAAGCGTACAAAAATTGTAACGCTGCACGAACACTGAAGTAATCCTTAGCAGTGAGCAAATCTAAGTACTATAGACTGACCCGTAAATTCTCCGGATTTAAATCCAGTCGAGGATCAGTGATCAATCTGCAAGGAACGACTTCGTGGAATGGACATATGAAGTACAAACATGTACACTGGATCATGTTACATTGGAAAAATATAAAAAAAATGTAAATAATAACGGAATTATTGGTTTTGTTTAGTTAATTTGAACAAGGAATTAGCAAAACAGCAAATAATATTAGAACGGATTTCCTAAAAAAAAAAAAAATTCTATCATTCAATCACGAAGATATGGCTAAACGAAATTCGAAAAATTTTGGAAAATCCACATGGATTCGGAGTAATAGATGAAACAGTTTAATACATCGATAATAAACGCGAAATATGATTTACAAAAATGTTTGTAGAGGAATTATTAGATGTAGCAGTTTTTATCATTTTTTTATTAATTTATATTTTCAATGTACCAAATTGGCCAACTCTAGAACCATTATATTGAACAACATCAAATTAAAAAAGAAATACATTCCTATGACACCTGAAATCGTATCCCCAATTTCGAATAATCCTTTTATATAGAAGTTGGCATGAAGATTTGGTTCACGCAGGCATTATCGATATATTTTATGCGACTGATTAAAATCATTCTGCAAATTCTTTCCGATAATTTGTAAGGAATAATGACACTTATATCAATATAAAGACGATGTTTGAATTATAGCATTTTCACTAAAAATGTTACTTTATCACAGCGACAAAAAGAGGCATATTAAAAAAAATAAAATAACAGTTCATGACGAAAAGAGACAATTTATAAAATAATAAGAGGGGATAACAAAAATGAATTACTGTTAATATGGTTCTGCTGAAATTAATAACGTTTAAAAAACTGTTAAATCGGTTTCTCGAGCCTCTGTCGTAAGGCCTAATATAAAGGACAAGAATATGTGGAGCAACTAAAAATATCACAAACGCGACGAATATTATATGCAAGAAAACAACATTTAATGACTAATTACCTTCAAGCTCATCAATCACTACTTATGCTTACAAAGATGTGGCTGGTAGGACTTTATATTCAGTGACGCCAGCACTTTCTTCAGATACGCAGAACACTGAGAACATATCTGAGCTATAAGAGCGGACTCACTGTTGGTTTTTCATGATTTATTCACTAGCCTACGGTCAAATAACATTAAATCTTCAATTCTTGTACGACCGCCGAAGTTAAGTAACGTCGAGCCTGGTCAGTACCTAGATGAGTAACTGCTGAGGAATTCCAGG
Organism: Acanthosepion pharaonis; assembly: GCA_903632075.3. NCBI lineage: Eukaryota > Metazoa > Mollusca > Cephalopoda > Sepiida > Sepiidae > Acanthosepion > Acanthosepion pharaonis. The sequence goes on along the minus strand of CAHIKZ030005388.1, from coordinate 816,507 downwards.
TGCAGTAAGCTTGAATGTGTGCATGGTGTAATAGACAATACTCGGAATCGGAGTGCTGAATTGCAGTATAAATCCGATTCATTATATACAAACATACGGGGAAATACTCTTGTTAAAGTTACAGATCCACCATTTATTCCGCCAGCTATGTGTTAATTATAAAGACGTGTATCAGTAAACCATTATTATAACAAAAGAAAAAAGTTCTTACAATCTGAAAATATTTCTGGCTTTAAATAACCTGCAAATGTAGATAAGCCATCAAGAACAAATCGATTAATCAAATATTCAGCTATTGTTGCACCTATGTAAATTGTTCACGTTTCCATTGCGTATGTGAACTGATACGTGCTGGTTGATCCATGATCTCCAAACTTTGACCAGTTCTGGATAAATGGTCAGCATCGCACTCATATCTAAATTGGTAGATTACCGAATTGGTATGGTGGGTAGGCAGAATATCCTCCCGGATAGGTTTCAACATAAGCTGGGTAACAAAAACAATACGTGCATTGCAGGAGAAAGAACTTCTTTTTTGTTTTTTACTTAAACACATCTTATTAGTAAGAGCCGAGTTCGAATTCTAGTCGAATCCATTACATTCATTTACATGCTAATACCATTGGAAAGGGGACGAATCCTCTTCTTCTCCGCCAGCTATAGGTAAATAGCAGGGCAAACCGGGTACTATAGCCTTGGATAGCAACTGGTCTACCGCAGAAAGAAACGGCAACCTATTGTGGGAAAAAATATGCCTCGTCAGTCATGTATCGAAAGAAACATGATCGCTTAAGCGTCTATCACGCATGGCACATAACTGACTGATTAGTAAATCTTGCACTTACATTACCTATCCACATTTTGTGCCTCCGAGAAAATTTTAATTTATTTATTTAAAAATCTGTAACTCACGGATATTGAAATTAAAACCAGTCCTGTTAATCTATTTCATACACTACATAGATCTATCGGTCAGGTAGACTGAACTCGCTAAGCAAAGTACTAATAAGCAGGAAAATTTTATTAGAATTAAAGAAAATTTGGTAAATTATTATGTAATATAAACCTTCCTATATAGCAACGAATGCTGGACAATTTTCTCAGAAAAGAATCGAAAACCTGCGACAAAAGAAGTGTCATGCTACAGGAAGATGCTGAAAATACCGTGACCAGAAGACGTAAGCAACGAAGAAGTCTTAATGAGAAGGGGAGAAAAAGAACACGTATATTCAGAATCCGAAAGCTTATATGTCTTTGACATATAATGAGGAAGATGGGCTTGGAGAATTTGACACTCACAGGATATATCGAAGGAAAAAACGATAAAAAAAAAGCAACAACCCCCTCCTAACGAGTTTGTGAGTATGGATAGTAGAATGGGGTAGGAGGGATAGCACAAAAGATAAACGTTACTAAGAGCTACAAAAGAAAGAAAGTTGTGGAGAGCCATTTATCGTCAAATTCCTGTAGGGACAGGGAACATAGAAGGACCCAGATCGACCATACT
>CAHIKZ030005388.1:702500-810000 GCA_903632075.3 Acanthosepion pharaonis | reverse complement strand
AAAATATATTTTTACGAAAGTTTGTTTGAGAAAATTAGAACATCTAAAGTGTCAATTAATCTAAGTTAAAACAAATGTATAACGTAGAAAGGCATTTTTTAAAACGGAGTGAAGGTTTTTATTCTTGCTAGATTTAAGTTTGGAAAATATTTCTGGACATGACACTAAAAATTCCCTGACGAATTGAAACTGAGGAATATAACATGAAACCCTGTTTATATATGTATATTTATTTAACTACCAATCAATCTTAAAAAGAGATATGCGTGTGCCTGCAAGAGAGAATGTCAGTCAAATAGAAACGGAACCGAATATGTATTTATTAAACATTTTATATATATATATATATATATATATATATATATATATATATATATATATATATATATATATAATAAGGCTTAAACACTAATATTCCATGGTCATAATTTATTCCATTGGAATCGAAAAATACGATCAATTCATCAGACCTACAAATTCAAAAAGAAAATAGAAAAAAACAATTCTGAAATAAAACAGAATTTAGAGAGAGAGAGAAATGTTTGTTGGAACGAATTTTAGAGCCAAAGGGAAACAGACGAGAGAAGGTGGGAGATAAAACAACAGAGATGTTTTAGAATTGAAGAGGTTTAAGTGTGAGAAATTATATCATATATATATATATATATATATATATATATATATATATATATATATATATATAGAGAGAGAGAGAGAGAGAGAGAGAGAGAGATGAAATACACACGAATGGAATCGAAGGCAGCGATTTCCCATAATATCACACTTACATTCAATTTTATGAATACTGGTATACCCAAGTGAGAATTGAAATCCGCAACCAGCTAAGACAGTTTGAATCTTAAACGCAGTTTTCAGGACATGAAAATTGGCGCCAAAATTCCGCAGTTGTGTGTTGAGCCTAAATTAATTTTAAAGTATGATATATTTATGGGTATAAAAAAACCCATAAATATATCATACTTTAAAATTATATTTTCCATCTATCTATCTATGTGTGTGCCTGTGTGGGTGCCTTTTTAGTGAGCATAAAAGTATCAGAAATACAGCAAAATTTGATTTATACTGACTCGAAAAAGCCTAATTCTATATTATTTGTCTGTCAGTTCCTTAATAGTGGTTATCAGGAAGTATTTGGTATTGCAGGTAGTGAAATCGCGGATCCACAACTGAAAAAAGACATCTTCAATATCCAAAAGTTTATAATCAGGAAAACTAGGATTACGCATGTTATGTGTGGCATAATTGAGAAAATCTTCGACTCCCCACAAGAGATAATCGTGAATCACATTGGTTCAAACGGAAATTAATCCTGCTGTGAAACCTACGGACACTTATTCCATAATGTACCTAGATGAAATACTTGGCATTTACAGGCACTGCATAAGACGGCAGAATATAAGATTTGCTGCTTCCATCTACCTAAACTGTAAAAGTAAATATAAACGTGGTATGGGACAAAGTGAGCATCTATGTTGAGTGTGCACGTAAACACCTGCTGTTCCTCAAATTTACCTGTCCTGTATGAAGGAACTCGCTATCTTTAAACCGTTTGTGGCACGAATACGGCACGCCATTTTCTTTTCTCTATCAACTTGGATGCTGCCATCTTATTTATCTCGATGTGCTTGAAGGAGAAAGAAGAATGCTAAAATGCAACCAATGCCAGGTAACAATAAATTAGGTTGCTTACGTTTATGGCACGCTAAAATATAATGATATGCTTTTAAATATCTGGAACACCCCGTATATGTAATTATGAGTTCATATTTATTTAGCATGCATAGTAATAATTTATTAACAAAACTGCTTGGCAACAGAAAAATAAATGCATATTTCAGTGCATATTTTCTTTGATCTCACTCAGTCACTCTCTATCTATCTATCTATCTATCTATATATATATATATATATATATATATATATATATTCCTTTCTAAGTTGAGCACTTTGGAAGAAGGAATTTATCTTTTGTATAGGGTGTTACAAATTCCCTGTTTCTGATGCGTAAGCTGATGACCTAAGTGTGAGACACTTCGACGGTCGGGTTTCGATTTCGGATTGAAGCAATCAAAGGTCTAGTCACGCTGATGTCATGTCATACGACGAAACAGACTGTCTGTGGATGGCTATACACAACACACACACACACACACACACACACATATATATATATATATATATATATATATGGATAGGAATCAACACTCCTTGCTGAGATTTCCAAATGTCCTGTACTGAACAAAATTTCCCTAATATTTTAAACACACAGACGCGCACACACCCAGAAACACACAAAAACACATAGAAACACACACGTGCACACACACAAACACAGGCCAGGAAATCTATATTATAACCGGTTATATTTAACTGACAATTTTAGTTAGATTCAGTATTATTTATGCTTTTCCAATTATTGAATAAGTTGTTGCATAGTCGGATGAAAATTTTGGATAATGTTTCCAAAGCTCATATTTTATTTTGTGTTTATTATACTTATTCGCTGTTTCATGTGCCTCTTGCATGAAATCGAATGTTGAATGCATGTGTTTATAAGTGCGTCGATGTACATTGTAGTCACTAAAAGAAACCACGTGTCAAGAGGAAACGTCATATTCTTAAACCTAATACGAGAAAACAGCCAGAAGAGGACAACGAACCCAATTAAATCAGTTCAATGTTTCCTAGAGATTAGCGAATACGACTGATGATTGCTTTGCGCTTCCAGTAGCGAGATTATTCTCATTATAAAACAATATGAAGACGACGACATTAATCTTAACTTATGAGAGAATCCTATGCGAAACATGGTTGAATTTTATTCATATCACAGTAGGCATCCGTATATCTAGCGAGATAAAGGTAGCGTACTGTTTACTTAAAATTCAGTGTTTTGTTTGTGAAACTGGAGTGACCTCTTTAGGGCGCACGCCTGAATGATGGCATATGGAGGCCTTGCAATGTCCAGACTAGATGCTCCCCCCAACCTTTCGATCGCAAGATCCAAAGGAATGCATTTGGGGACGGCATGGCTATAGATGTTTCTGGAAAATTGTTACTTGGAGCTTCCACCAGTGGCGTAGCTAAGGGGGGGAGGGGTGCGGACCGCCCCGGGTGCCAGCACAGGAGGGGTGACAAAATGTCACCCCCAACAAAATTTTTCAACCAGACACAGGGTTTCGCAGGCGGACATATGATTCGCCAGAAATAATTTATGACACCCCAGTTTTGTCCCCCCGTCAGAAATTTTCTAATAAATTGTAGGGAAATTTGTTAGTATGAGAAATAGCAATGTTTTCAGCTTTTGATTTGAACTGATTTTTTTGTGGTATTGGATTTTGTCTTGGATCATACATGTAAACAGTAACGTACCGGTCAGTAGAGTAAAGTAGAGGTAGAGCTTGTATGAAAATTTAGCTACAGCTAACCATTCAGCAGAGGGTGAATCGGGGTCATTGGGGTGACATCTGAGCGCCCCCCCCCCGGGTGGCGTTTACTCAAGCTATGCCACTGGGTTCCACTCCGGTTTTTCTGTCTGGATTTAATTCATAATCCTTTTCCTTGTTTGGACATAGCAGAAAACTAACGGAGGTATAAAATAAAGACTTTCCTACCACTTTTTGGCCTGCCTTCATGCGCTGTCTAACTTCATCTACCAAAAGCAGCTGGTTATGAGGCGCCAGTTGTCCCCTTTCGCACATTCTCTGGCATTTTTAATTTTGGAATTATTTTAAGGTAAGTGATATGATTCTTGCTATTTATCTCTAATGTAACCCTTTATATATAAAAATATTTTTAAACAATTCTTAACGAAAGAAAACTTACAGAGAAATGACAACCGAGCGTATTCCTCATATTTACAACATAAACAAGAAGTGCATGTACTCTGTCTCTTGTAGTTGTGGCAAAGAATATAAAGAAGAAACAAGTGAAATCTATAAAGTACGGTTTGAGCATCGAAAACTGTAATCTGGAGTAAGACAATGAAATCAGGTTTGAATTTAGTAACATAGAAATTGTGAGTTCAATCCCTGAGTAGGAGAGATAAGATGCAATAGATTTAGGCTTAGTCAAAACGTTAGTAAATGTGAGTTAAGGTGTAACGGATGGATGCCCAGAATGAGAAATCGGAGAGTTTAATTCTAACACTAGTCGAATTTGTTGCATCCATTTACGCGCAATTACCCTTGGGGCATGTATGAATCCATCATTTCACCTCGAGTTTTGAGTTGAATCATCGGACATATTGGATTCTATAGCCTTATGTGGTAACCAGTCTACCACAGAAAGAAACGCCAACCTACTGCGGGAAAATCTTCTACTTAGTCAATCATCAGTCGGAAGAGACATGATCGCCCAAGTATGTATCATGTATGGAACTTTACGGACTGAGGGAGAAATATTGATACCAGTAAATGAGCAACAATACCACCACCACCACCACCACCAACAACAACAACAACAATAATAATATAAGACGTATTCTGCGGAGAAATAGACAGCGAGGGAAGAACAAACTATGTCCTTGATAAAGCATTCAGTTCTAGATTAGACAAACACCTGAAGAAGGCCTGAGGAGACAAAGGCCAAAGCGTTTTGATCACAACTATAAGGACATTGTAACGAAAAAGAAAAAAAAATTGATATTTTCAAATTCAATTTCAGATATTTTTGCTTATCATGTATATTAACTTTTCAAAAAAGCACGCAGGTGCAGATTCTAAGACTTCAGAGATATTTCCCAATTTCAGGAACTCCTATGGAACAACAGAAGAGAAAATATTAAGAACAGGTTGTCTGAAATTCAAAGACTTTTAATAAAAATAAAATGAAATAGGTTGCTGCTTGAATTTGAATCGACTGGCACCTTTTATTAATTCATTTCTTTCCACCAGACTTTTCATACGATCGGTGAGATTTTCTAAAAAAATATTAGACACAATTTGTTAAATAAATTACCGACAATATATTGAAATTATTTTTAAAATAAAATATAATTTCTAGAATTTCTGCAAGCATTTACGTAGGCAAAAAAGTGAAAAAAAAAGTGAAAATAGTTTCATTTAATATATAGAAAGGTATGATGTAAAATGTTGCATAATATTTTGGTCATTGTGTTCTTATGTATTGCCTTCGGCTGCCAACTGAGTTCATTTCTTAACGGCATTGACTTAGTTTAGCCTTGAACTAAGATTCATGAAAAGTTTTCTTTTATAGAAGTTTGGTGCTAAAAGCGTACTCACTTATATTAATTTTTTTCAGTATCTCTGACGTTTCCTCAAATCTATATTACTTGTGAAATCGTCCAACTGTTTTTTGTTGCTTATGAGCATTAGGAAAATATCAGAAAAGGCTTTCTCAGAAACTTAATTGGAATGGACATCGAGACAAATCAATTTTCGACAAGAATAGCAAAGCAAAGAATAGTGGATTCAATTTCAAATTCCCCAATAACAAAATCTAAGAAGTCCAGATCAGTCACTGCTTTCAAAATCTCAACGTAAATTCTTTTCAGTTAATGAATTGGTGAGAGAAATTGCTGGAATTTTGAAGTATATTTATTGCTTCAAATTACACTGATAAATAACTCATTAAAACAATGACAGGGAAGTCAGCTGCTTGATAACCACGACCTCATGTTAAAAAATGAGGTTGATGAAACTTACGTGAGCCTGAGACGATTTTTTTCGTACGCGATTTATTTTCAAAACCATGTCACTTTCATTTACAATAGTGAGACATAATTCTCTGTTCCAGTGAGAATTTTGAAAAATATTATAGAATTTAAAGGTGTGGCGTAACATTTTAATATGCAAGTCGGGTGGTTGCTCATCAAATTGGTCATCCACCGATCGTATTTGCAATAAAATCTGTGTAACGATTTGTATTGAATTTCTTTCTGCGTCGCTGATTAGCGGTTTGCTCTGTCTCTGAACATTAAGCCTTCTCTTTAATTTGGTCATTGGTTGGTTGATTTTGTATTGCGGCACATCAGCCGCTATGGTTTATTTAATACTTGTATCTAAATATTTTGCACGCAATTGTATGCCTATAACTAGAGATAAAATGTATTTTTGACAGTTCTGCTATAAAATGGATCGTTGGTCATTTTACTCCAAGTAGGTATTATTGGTAACTATTTAAATTGTATATTTATACTTTCATAGAGTTTTTTTGGGGGTGAATTTACCATATACCCAAGAGCTACCCCCACCCTCCGGGTTAGGATGAACCTGGGAACAACATCAATTAAGATTTGGGTCTACGCTCCTCAAAATCCCAAATCTCCCGATCAGAGGCCTGACTGTTGAATGTAGTTTATCGTTATGCATCATTACATAGGAGTCTCTCATTACGTCTCTCTTTTCCTATCATTTATGGTTATTTTTTCTTTTTCTTTTTTCTGGAGTTCCCTTGATTATTGTTTCGCCAGTTTTTCTTTTTATTTTCTTTTATCATTTCAAATATATTTATTTGGAAGGCTGAATACATACATACATACATATAGATAGATAGATAGATAGATAATTATATATATATATATATATATATATATATATATATATAAATATATATATATATATATATATATACATATATATATATATATATATATATATATATATATATATATATATATATATATATATATAAAGTGAAAACCAAACGTTTTTAGTTATAATGTGGGTTTGTTTTAGTATATATGTTTTATCCTGCTACACGGGTTTCTGGTCTTGTGACGTTCTTCAGGCAAATAAATGGAATAAATTTTGAAAAGGAATAAATTTTGAAATGGAATAAATTTTCCATATGTTCTTTTAATGCCAGGTGAGTCTCATTTTGACTCGACTATTTATACATGCGTTGAATTATGGGTTACTGTTGTGGATTCCGAGATAAAATCCGGTCTCAAATGAATGACAAACGCAGGAATGAAAGATAGCAAATAAATGTATTGACGTAATAATACAATTTGTAATACGATTAGTAGATCCAGAAATGCGGTTAGTAGCAATAATATATATACAGTCTGGGAAATTCAGTATCGAAGTAGGACTTCCTTCTGAGTGTACATGCTCGCAACTGTGACTCCCACAAAGCAGTTACCTCACACTCTCACTGTATCACTTCTGACTTCCTGACTTCCGGGTATTTACCGGCAGCAGTACAAGTACACACTGGGCGAGTCCACTAGTATGAAAAAGGGATGGACCCCTTAACAGTTACGATGTCTGTTGCCTTATCCTTATGTTTTAAATTATTCTAGAGGTTATTCAGTGGATCTGAATGCTGTTATTTGCAGCTATCTTATAGTTTTGGTATATTTTTACTCATTATTCACATCCTGAAAGGATAAGGAACATTGAACAAGATATGGTATATTTTGTTAATCAAATCTGTTCTCTTACAATATTTTTGGATTTGTTTATAATCTAAAGAATAATCTGCAATATTATTAGTTCTGATCTGGCATCCCGACTTCAGTTACTTTTACAGCGCAGTAATGTCGCTTCCATTTTTCTGTAAATAATTTTATGGTAATTTTTTCTAATCAACTTTCCATTGTGGTATATAGTCTTTATGATTTATGCTTGGTACTCATAATTTTACAGTTGAATTGGTTAGATGTCACCGTAAGTAATTTGCTAACAGTTTCTTCTCTCGCACTTCTCGTATATGGGACTCTCTTCCGGCTTCTTACTCTCCAGACAGAGTTGACATTCAAAAATTTAAAAGCTATGTCAATCGTTATCTACTGTCTTCATGAATCCTCTTTTTTATTGTTTTCATTTGCTTATACTTTCACAATCAGTTACCGCTTGGGTCTTAGTGGCTTTATTGCCTTGCTTGTGGTGAAATGATTAAAAAGAAATAAGCATTTAGTTTGAGCGTGGTTTACTTGTTTGCATAACAGAATCTGACACCCCGAAAGTAATCATATTCTTCAGTCGCATGTCCGGCTGTGGTTACAGAATCGTTTGCAACTTAGCAGCTGGCTTGTTGTCCTGATATACATGAGGTGGAAGCTGAAGAGGCACATGTTCTTAAGTCGTGTGTCTTAGGCAAGTAGACCTGGCGGAATCCATCCCTCTCCAGGTAAAAACCATAGCCAATTTTCTTCAACGTCAAGGTTTGCTAATTCACGAAACTTCTGCATGTCTTCCAACCTCTTCAAAGATTTTACGGGGATTGATGGAATTTTAATGATAGTTCTTTTAATGCCCATGTTCAGGTTTCATTCTATGTTATTTTCCTTGTCTATTGGGTGTTATTATTATATTTGGTATTGATGAGAAAAAATACCTTTTCACAATATTTACCGTTTTCAAATCTATTATCTTCTGCTGTCTAACTCTAATATTTATATAATATCCTTCTTTGATTTTAATTTTTTGAATAACATACGTCAATTTTATAATTATAAGCTCCTCGAGCCAAGAATTCCCGCCTTTCTTATTTAGAAAACTACGCTAAGCTTAAACCTTTGAGCCCTGACCCTCGCTTTACCGGTTGAACAGAGAAAAATTACTTAATGCCCGGCCATTTGTTGAACGGTGGGTAAACGCTTATAATTATTTTTATATCTACCGTGAAACATTACATACCAATCATTTCCGAAATTTGGTTCAGGAGCTCAGGCAGAAGTGTTCAAATTGTTCAGAAACGCAGGACTCAAAGAGTTTATCGGCCCGATGGTAAAATATTTATATGCAATAAATAGATTTATAAAGTTTTAGATGAACACATTTAACGGTTAGCAACTGGAAAAGTCATTAAATTCCCAAAAGAGAAGTAATGTCGAGAAACAAAAGGTTAAGTGATTAAAATTTGAATTAGAGAACGTTCTATCCTTATATGAAAGGAAATGTAAGCTATGGTGCACGGCAATTGGAATATTAAATGAAAGACAATGTTTTTGTTTATTCATTTTTACGTTATTATATTAATTATTTTACTTTTTTATTTAACATATTTATATATCTGTTTATTTTTTATCATAAGGGTCAGGAATAAACCCTTTTTTTATTGTCTGGTTTTTTTTTTTTACAAAATTTCTGGTCCTGAGAGAGAAAGAAACATTTATTTTATGTAAGGGGATATTTGAAAATATATATACTAAAATGGTTCCTATGATTGATTGGATAATAATAACGTTAATTAGAAGTCTGCTTGGATAATAACGTCTGATAAAGTGGATATGCATATATTAGAATTTTGTCTTGCAATTCTATTTTACTATTTCGCTCTAAACTCAGGGATTGGAATTTTCTCAGAATTATATTAATGGACATAATTAAAAAAAAGTATCCTTCTGCATAGGAAATTTCGACTGAAAGCTTCAAAGGCTATTTTTATTCGGTTTCAGTTCATGAAATAAAAGAAAATAAAAAAAAAATGAAACTATATGGATGTTTTAGGTCGATAGCTAAACATAGAATTGGACCTTAGTACATTCCGTTCACGTTGAGGTGAGGAAACCTGTTCCAGATATAGACATGATTTTTATTCGTTTAAAATTCTTAAAAAAATTCACTTTTCAGTGTTCGTGACTCACTTGAGCAAAAATTGATTTGTATGCGTCACGGAAGAAAAAAAAACCTTAAACGCTTTCCACGAGTTAATATGGAACCCATTTTTATCTTTTCGGAAATTTCACCTAAGGCTTAACAAAAATTTACAGTTGCCCGGTTAAACAAGAATAAATATATGAGGAAATTTTCCATTTTACAAAATATGATGCTTCAATCTGATGGCGCTAACTTTATAGATAAATATTTACAAAGCCTACAAGAAATCCATAGTAACTGCATTTTCTTATTAATCGGATTTAATAGGCTCAAAAACACAGTATTTTCGAAATATACGATAATCCAACACTCTATAACACTGGATGTCATAAATATCGGCTTGGAGTGATAACTCGGAGGGCCGAGTTCGAATTCCACTCGAGTTCATTAGATTCATTTGCACACTAATACCCTTGGGAAAGGTATGAATCCATGTCTTCTCCTCCCAACTATGGGTTGAATAATAGGGAAGACTGGGTTCTTTAGCATTGGTTGGCAACCAGTCTACCACAGAATGAAATGGCAACCTACAGCAGAAAAAAAACTGCCTCCTCATCATGTGTCGAAAGATACATGATCGCCCAAGCATGTATCGCTTATGGCGCTTAACTGACTGATAAGAATTTGACCATTTTTACAGCACATTTAACGATGTCATTGAGTTTTGATGTGAGATTTGGTTCTCAAAAGACGCTCAAAAGCAACGAGCATAATTGGGAGTGAAACCATTCATCGTGCCTGATGTAAACGTAGGCGTCATCTAGGCTATGACGAAAAGTTACGAGCTTATTAGTCTATACGCGATGGAAATATAACACAAAAAATTCATAACAATGTTTTTTTTTTAATCAGTTCAACTCAAGCAAGGCAATGAAGCGACTACGATGCAAGAGATTATTGAGTGTTAGAGAATATAACGAGAACTACTATTAAGGAGAGAAGAAAATAAAAAAAAATAATTAAGACAGAAGATAACGATTGGCAGTGCATTTAAATGTTTAAAGATCGAGGTTGACTGGAAAGCAAGAAGACAGAAAAGAGTTCCACAAGCGGGAAATGTGAGAGAAGAAACTTTTAGCATAAAACCTGCGGTTACATCTTGTTATTTCAACTTTAAAATGACGAAACTTTGAGGCCAATCTAGTACTGCTTTTAAATTCATAAAGTCTAGTTATCCTAAACAAAAGAGAAATTACCATGAACAATCAGAACAATTACATGAAAATACGCATAGAAAAGACACATGGAAGTTAAGTTATGCCAGTAGAGAAAGGACCGAAACCGAGATGTAAGCTCAACACCAATAACATTGCAGATTATTCTTTGTATTTTTTTATAATCTCTAAATATATAGCAGGATCACTAGACCAGATGTGGCAGCAATATTCAAAGCATGAGCGAATGGTAGACTTCTAAATATGTAAGATAAATTCTGGCGAGAAAAATTGTTTAGTGGGACAAAGTGATTCAATATAATCTTTCTACTTCATGTCAACTGAAAACTATTATCTACGAAATTCGATTACGTATCTTATTTAAGAGAAAAATATAAACAATAAAACAATAAAAATGATGCTGCCTGTTTTCGAAGAAAAGAAATTTTATAGATAGATAAATGTTAATGTCAATTTTAAGTTCACCATCATGATTATATTTATACTGAGTCGTTACATATTCACATTCCTTCGAGAATAGAGGGAAGCCTATATATACCACTGTAGAATCAGTCTCTACTTCAGATTAATATCGTCTCATTTAGGAGGTACGGTGGAGTAATGAATAAGCGACTCGGATTGAGGAATAAAATCCATGACCTTCACTTAAGAGCTAATCCCACTGGTCCAGGTATGAATCTTACTCCTCCTCCTCCCAACTTTTGGTAAATAGCAGGACAACCTGGGTTCTATAGCCTTGGATGGTGATTGGCATACCGCAGAAAGAAATGGCAACCTACTGCGGGGAAAAAAAACTTCCTTGTCCGCCTAAGCGTGTATTACGCATGCCACATAATTAATTGAATGATTATTTTATTTAGCGATCTCCCTTCAGCATTTAGGAAAATATAACTCTCCACAACGTCCTATGCTTTATAACTCTTAATAACAAATATATTTTTTACTATTTCTCCTCAGTCCTGGGTATGACGATAAACTATATCCGGCAGCAGGTCCTCCGATCTGGAGATTGGACGTTTTAGTGGCGTGGAATCACCTCTTAATTTGCGGTTGTTTCCAGGTTCGCCCTGACACGGAGTGGTAGCAACTGTTATTTTCCTAGCTATGGACAAACAGGGGAAATAAAACCAAGACTATATGAAAGATTAGAAATACCATTGTGTAGAATGACCAACAATACATATTATCTGTAGTTAAAGGCATACAAGGAAATTTAAAATATATTTCATTGAAGCCATAACATTGTTTTCAAAATATTTAGGTTTCGGTATTAAATAACCCCTAGAGGTGTTGATATGCAACTAACCAAAATCAACGAACTATCTCCTCTAACATCTTGTTCTGCCAGATATCTGATAAGGAGATTGAGGAGAGTGGAGCCACCTCTTAATTGCTATACTTCCCACGTCCACCTTGAGACTGGGTGGTAGCAACTGTTAGGGTCCCAGCTAAGGGCAATTAGTGAAACCCCAAATAAAACACCATGAATGCATAAAAAAATACGTTTTTATAGTAAATATACCAGCAATATATTTTCATATAAAAATATCAGTTTTTTATAATAAAACTTACCAACAATACCTATTTATAGTAAACAGAAAAAAGAATACATTTTGTCAGTGGTTGAAGACATAAATTGTCCACAAAATATATTCAGTTGAAGTCATTATGTTCAAAATATTTAGATTTCCGCATTAGATAACCTATAGATGTGTTCATATGTCGCTAAACAAATTCAAATAGCCAATCATTTTCTGCCATCTGTTTACACTACGTGATTGTGTAAACGGATGGCAGAAAATGCTCTTTGGTGGTTCATGCCGCAGATATTGCTTTCATTGTGCCCTTTGTGGTTCAATTTTCTAGGATTCTTTCCTCACTATATTTCCCAGAAATTTAAACAGTCTCTGCCTGATTTTCAGTGAAAATCAAAAAAATATTAATAATAATAATGTTTTATGATTAAGTTATGTCTAAAATAAACGTTATAATAAAGACTGCCTAATATAATATGTATTAAATCTGTTCCTTTTATCAGAATGTAAATTATAACGTACAGTCTGTACTTTGTTTGAAGGCTGATTTCCAACTGTACAAATCGTTGGTAGTCTCCATTCTCCAATAGTGATGTGAAACGTACACACTGTTGGGAGATACAGAGAGAATGATCAAAGCGTTTGAGAACAAATGCAAGAGAACAGTTTTTGGCATTTTCTGAAAAAAAAACAAACAAACAAAAACACACACACACAGTTGAGTTGAAACAGAAAAGGTTTGAAAGTTTTCAGGGACACCAGGAATCTCTTTTCACCACTGTCAAACGGAGAAAAATGGCGTAGTTTGGACACATTACAAGGCACGGCAGCCTGTGCAAGACCATCATGCAAGGTACAGTTGAAGGTGGACGCAGGAGTGGACGCTAAATGTAAAAACTGTTTGGCCAATATAAAAAAAAAGGACACGTATGATTGTACCAGATTTGTAAATGGCTGCCGTTAATAGACCGTTGTGGAAAAGTGTGGCTTCTGCATTCTGATCTGCCCTGCGATTACAAAGTCAAGTTGATGCTGCTGCTGCTGCTTCTGCTGCTGCTTCTGCTGCTGCTGCTTCTGCTGCTGCTGCTTCTGCTGCTGCTGATGATGATCATGATTATGATCATGATGATGATGTTATTTTATTGTCTCCTTTTGTGAGGTTATCAGTTTCAAACGAGAATCTCTATGGTAGATACTTCTGAAACAATCAAGATTGTTCACTTCGAATCGATTGTTCCATTTGTGAGAATCTTCCAGATAGAAACCGCCGTTAGATACAAAGGCAAAGTGGGTTGGAAAAGTGAAGGCAGTTCGGTGCAGCAAAGGAATGACATCGAGTAGATGCGGGAGGAATTCACAAGAATGAATAACTGAATGAATATGCATGTGTACCCGTAGATAACGTCTCATGTTCCTGAACTTATTGCCATCCGCAGGGGACAACAAAGACTAAACTATTGTCAGCCAATTCACACTGACGATATTTTCAAGAATTAAAAGAGAAACGTGACTACCTTACCGTTGGATTACCTGCATCTCCATAAATCTCTAGCCTTTGATGTCTTTCCCACATCGCAACAGCGTATTTGATTAGGTAGAAAATAGAATAGAGAATACGCTCTTTATATTAACTTGTGCCGCTTGAAGTATCAGAACAATGGCGTCTTATAATTTGCTGCTATCATCTGCGTTTATATCGTAAAGGTATGTTATTATATAGTTGCTATTCCAAATCTCGTTCTACTCTCGTTGTTTTTTTTTTCTTTTCTGAAGCTTCTTCTCACATATTTTACATACTTGAGCATACGGTGTCTGCGTAGGAGGAATTACTATTATTTTCGTATCAGGTAGTAGACTTGCTGGATATGGCGACAAGCAACAAATTGAATTACATTTCAGTGATTGATTTGCATCCTTACGGCTTATCAACACTTTGTGGGTTATTTAAAATCGAAAAATTTATGACAGAACTAGATTTGTAACTTCGACGTTAGATTTAACCTCTGTATATAACTGAAGTTATCATAAAATGTCGAACATAGCGAAATTCAAAGTTTAATATCATTGAGATTTCAACAATAGCCCCAGAAGTCAAAAATAGAAATATTCAAAATTTATTTACACTGGATTACAAAAATATATACAAACTGTGAACTTTCTATTTATTGGTAATAATACTAATTATCTATTGAGCACTATTAGTGCTAATATTTTGCTTACCTTGTTAAATTACATAATTTTACATATATCATTCCGTGTAACAAATAATTATTATTTTATTTCATATATTCATAAACGGTGTTGTAAATATAGATTCAATATGATACCACTTTCCAATGTCCGTGGGGTGATTTAATTTAAAACTGATAATTAAATCGTATATTTCATTTATTTAAATATTGGTCGTTACTACATTTCTGAACTTCTTATAATTTACAATTCTCAATCTTAGTAACTGTCTGTATATGTTCAGTGATACAATAACAGTAAACTTTTTAAAATTGTTTATTTTACAGCTAAGTTCTCATTCTTTCAAATTCTTCAATGTTATAATCTCAGCTTATATCCTTACATAACAAAATGTCTGCTCCTTCTTGAAATCTCCGATGAACAATACAAGGTACATTTACTTTTCTGTTCTTTTTGTTTATAGACAAAGTGTTTGGTTTATACATAAAAAAGACAAACTTTTACAGCATTTTGAAATTCATCTTCTATATTTGTTTTCTCTTCTTTCTTTTCACTGCATTGGTCTGTATTATATTTGTCAAAGCGTACATTACATTAATCCTTAAAACAATACAATCTCGATTGGTGACCACTCTCTTAAAACTAATAGCAACTTAGTAATCAGCAGTGATATGCGGGTTAGAGATTAAATGAAGTTAAAATGTGAACAAAGGTCAAAGGTGAATTTGTATTGGACAACATTAATTAATCAGATTAATATAATTAGTTTTTTTTTTATTGGTATTCAGAATATAGAACCTTTTCTCTGGCTTAACACGACTCGGTGTGCAAAAACAATTTAAATTTTCATATCATTAAAAAACAATACTAATTCCCTTCAGGGCGTAAGCAATCATGGATCTCTACAGCTTCCCTTATCTTTAATATCAGTGAATTGTGATTACATTAATGTGGTACTAACCACTTTAATTAAACATAATTCGAGGTTCTCAATTGTGTCCTTCAAGATGCAATGAAATAGTTTTCCCAGGCTCATTATTGTTTTTTTTGTCGATGTTGTGATTGTGATTACTGTTATAGATGAGCGGTATTTATCAGCAACAACACCTCCCTTAAAAAAAACCTTATAAATATTGTGAAGTTTTTATTTATTGATAATAATGATAAATGCTTTAATTATCTAGTGATTGATATTACTGTCAAAATTCTGTTCACCTTGATATCGTAAACATAAGGAATCAGCACATATGCTAGACCAGAAAAATCTCCTGAACTGGCCAAGCATAGAAATGAATACAATATGGGAACCAGTAATAAGGAGTGCCAGAGAAAAGCAATAACAACAACAAAAGTTGCAATATGAGCTCTGGTAAAAACATGATTGATAACAGCAAAAATTGCAATATGAGCACTGGTAAAAATGGTTGCTGAAGACATTAAGTTTATAATACCCAGTAATTCATACCCAGATGTCCTCAAGGACACATGGCACAGTGGATAAAAGCGTTGTTAAGATTCAGTGACGGGACACAAAGTGTGAGTTCAATACCCGGTTAAGTCTGTGGTGAACTTTCAGGGAGAAATTAACAGGAGATAAGTGATAACTGACATCCATTAAACAAGGCACGTGTAACTAGAACAGTCTAAAGAGAGCGAAATAAAGGGTTAAGTTCGACATTCCAACCACTTGAAGAAGGTCGGAGCGTACAACGTTGTAATAAATATGGCGACAAAGATGAGGACAATAGTACGAATAATGTAAGTAATGTATACAATACCTCATCTCAGAAATATAGACAGGTATCTGTTAAGTAATTTTACATGCATACGTACTATTATTCATTTTATTTTATGTGGGTTTAAGTTTATATTGTTTCACGGCATATCAATCTCAATGGGTTATGCCGATAAGATTTGTGTTCTTTGTAAGAAATAAGTTTTCATTAACTTGTTTTTGTAAAGAGGGTTTTGTCGAGAGTCAAATGTATTGCTGGTAATATTTTTTTTTCAAATTGTATTACTAGTAATATATTGCTGTTATTTTTTTTACTATGAAACTATATCTTTTATACTTTCATAGTACTATGATCCCGGTTTGGATGTTAAATATTTGCCTATAGCTATGACCCTAACAGTTGCTACCACCCAGGGTCAGTGTGGACCTGGGAACAGCAGTAATTAAGAAGTGGTTCTACGCACTTAGACCCCCCCCAATCATCGGCCTTACTGCCGGACCTAGTTTATCTTCATACCCACGACGATTTATTATATATAATTATATCTCGGTAGTTCATTTCATCTACTATTGGTTGTCTCTCTATATATTTTAACATCCTTAGTAAATGTTACCATACGTTCAGTAATACAAACACATATATAAATATAAAAAGACAGTAAACATTTTTAAAAGTGTTTATTTTAAAAATGGAAACATCTTCTTTCAATGTCTTCAATGTTGCAATCTCAGTTTTATGTCTTTACATAACGAAATCTCTGCTCTCTCTTGCAATTTCCTTTCTATCCATAGCCAATTGTTTCGTCTCTGCATGTAAAAACAAAAATAAACATTTATATAGCGAAATCTCAAATTTTAATCATGCTGGGCTATCAACGTCAACCACAGAATTTGAAAGAAGCAACGTTGTACGCGTTTGTAGGACCTGGTCTCTTATTATTATAGGTTGAATTAACAACCCCAAAATTGAATGTACCATAACTTGTGATGAAAGACAGATATTCTGCAATAATCAAAAACACATTGTTACAAAAAAAAAACTTATTAAATTATTATATTTTAATATTCACTGTCAAAATCTGACATTTCATTTAATGTAATATGAACTCATTAGCCATAAATTTTCGAGAGACATTTCAAAAATGCCAAAACGTTGTAAGAAGCTTATCAAACGCGGAAAACATTAAAAAATGTATTTAGATATTTGTCGCTGTAGCGGAGAAATGTTGTGGAAGAATTGTTATAAATTTATTAGCGATTGGGTGGAGGGTTTGGCAATAATGTAAGGCATTAGAAATAAATTCAGCGTACATTCAAATTGAGAAATATAAATCATAATAAAATAGACAGCCAAGTAATCGAGAGAGGAACGCTGTTCTTGTTTGACATCAAAACAGAAAAGTCGACCACCCGCTGTAATGAAAACATGAGAGTATTTTTTTTTACATTGGAAGAAAAGAAAACATTCTGTCTGTAAATGCTGACATATGTTTAATTAGAATAGACTTTCTTTTTTTTTTACATTGATCAAGTCAAAATGTAGAGAGTAAAACTAAACAAATCATTCATTAGCGTTTTGAACAAACAAGAAAAGCAATAAAACTTTACTCAACCTCTTTCTCAGATCAATGATTTCTGAATGTCTTTGAGCGAATAAACATCTAGATTTTATCGAGGATCATCCTTCTTCAAATCTTGTGAACTGGCTACCAAATGACAAAGAACTGTACTAAATAACAGAAACCACATCACTTGAGAATCTTCAACAAAAGTGTTGTAACCTAGAGAAGGTTACTGAATTGAATAATCACACGATGGTTGGTGATGAACGATAATACTTAGGACAAGAACAACACATATAAGATTCGCCAACGGCGCGTAGAAAAAGTAATCAAGAGCTAGAAGTGAGTCAAATGAATGCCACAATGAATTTCCAACTGCAGAATATCTACCAACTGCCACACGCGGTCACATTTGGCCCAAGGCCGAATTTAATGTGGGGTATCCGAGTCAAAAATTCCCCATAGACACCGTATAAAACGAGGTCAGGTAGCTGTTTCCCGAGGCAAATAAAACTTACAAGGTAATGTTCATATATAATATTAGGTGTTTCCTGATAAAACTTCGGCATTCAAGATCGAACAACCAGTGTGACGTTCGGCTGACATTGATTAAATATTTCTATTAAAAAGATTATTCAAGAAAATATGTTTCTCAAATTCGCTGTTTCCAGAGTTGATGGGTTTTTCCTTCTTAATCTTTTGTTTGAAGTAGTGCGGAACATCTTGATTACGTTATTATTTTCTATTCGAGTTACATGAGATGCATTTTATCTGTTGCTTTTTGCTGAAACATAACTACGAACGATAATTGGTATGTCCACATTCACATAAATACTTTCTCTCTTTGTCTCTCTCTCTCTCTCTCTATATATATATATATATATATATTGTGTGTTTTTAGGCAGCATCTTTTCATTCATGCACGTTTCATTAAATGATATAGACAAAATTAAAATAAATAGACAACACTTTATATTATTTAATGAAACGTGCATGTATATATATATATATATATATGTTAAGAAATGGACAAGGTCCGACAATTTATTTATTAAAGACATTTTTTATTTATGTTTAAATAAAATAACAACGTTAAACATAAATAAAAATGTCTTTAATAAATATATATATATATATATATATATATATAATAAAACTGTTTTCTGAACAAAGTTTATCCTTGTCTGAGAAACAGTTATATTTAAAAAGTATTCCATACAAAATTACAATGTATATATATATATATATATATATATATATATATATATATATATGATTTATTCGAAAATTATAACATAAATATGTTATAAAATCGCTACAAAAATAGTAATTTTGTTTCAAAACTTCTGGTGTCTTATCAAGTGATGGTGTTGAATGTAAAATAAAGAGTTTTAAAACGTTCAAATCGACCAAAAACCCCTCGATAATGGAAACACTGTTACATAAGCAGAAATTACCAATCAAAATTCAAGTATATGATAATTCAAAAAAACTTGACAACAAACCTTGGTTACAATAATTAATGCCTTGATGTTAGGGTTAGACTAAAATACAAATCATTCTAACTAATTAATATTAAATTTTGCTATAAAATTGAAAATTAAAACTTACCAATTTCAAATTTTACATTTAATCTGTATTAAGTTTAAAATGTTATAAAATTATTTAAAGAAAAACCTGGGTGTGCTGTGTGGGCTATTGTCGAAAGAAGGATACGCGGGAGTATACAATTGTAATCTTCGCCTTCTGCAACCATTGTATTTTTTCACATTCTGTTGTTGCAAGATAAATCATGACTGCCTCACGCAGAAAATGAACCTACCACAATGCCCTGAGCATCCGCCAGTTCCTGACCGAGAAAAAAACCGCCGTACTCGAAAACTTCCTTATTAACCAGATTTTCCTGCATGTGACTTTTTTTTTCTATTCCCGAAACTGAAGGGGAACATCGAGGGGACCCGTTTTTTAGGTGTGGAAGTAGCGACGCAGCTGACGGGCATCTAAGAAAAATCCCTCCAACAGTACATAGAAGCGTGGGAGAAAAAAATGGAAAATTGCATTAGACTCGAGGGAGAATACTTTGAAGAAGAAACTATGTTGTTTGTTGTTTGGAATTGAAATAAATTGTGTGTGACACCAGTCACGTTATTTTTCAGACAGACCTCATATAACTCCCAGAAATATATACCGGTATATATAACGGTATGGTATTAGCTTCATGACGATACCATTGCCATTAAATTTCTGGGATGTATATGTGTAAAAAATTTAAGCCGAACGTCAATGGAAATTTAGCATTTAGCGATATTGAAATGAAATGTCGACAGTGTTTCAAAAGCGAAAATAAGGCTCTTTTTTTCTGCAGAAAAATAGCATAATATTCCATAAAATAACAGTTCATAATTCTTAATGAATAATTGTTTAACAAAAGGAAAAAATAACCTTCCATGAAATTTATTTGACATTTTCGTCCGTCTTCTCCAAAGGTGCATACTAAAAAAAATATTCACTATTTACATTATTCGGACTAAATAATTATATTATTCTAATTAGTGTGCATGATACCTCATCTCTGAAATATAGACAAAAACTATATTCGTATGGATATTATTATTATTATTATTATTGAGTTTAACGCTATCAAAGTTAGGCTGGGGCACATATATACCCAGGATAGACATCAAATCATACCGTGTGCAAAGAATATGCAACTCAGGCAAATATTCTAGATATGTTGACAGCTTTTGTTAAAAGCAACCTATAGTCTTGCAAATCGGGCCGAGGGAAATATCTTCAGGTCGGGTAATCCTGTCCACTCAGTCTGCGATTGAGGGTGATTCCCAATATCTACATGGGGCGCCTTAATAGTATTGCCTGCCTCATTCTTAAAAACAAAAACAAAAAAAATATGAAAAATAACACCTTAAAGAAATTAATATAAGAAGCCATGATAGCGATACTTGTTGAAATATTAGGGCTTTATAATTACAACAACAACAGCAACAATAATAATAATAATAATAATAATAATAATAATAATGATAATTGATCATCTTGTGTCAGGTTGCACGATATTGGCACCCACTGAGTATAGAACCCGGCATGAGAGAGTGGGCCAATATCTGCACTGGAAAATCTGCAACTTTTACGGGAAGGAAACTGAAAGAAACTGGTATGACGACAGAACAATCGAGGCCAATCGGCCAGATATTGTTATTAAAGACCACAAACAAAAACGGTGCCTCCTTATTGATATGGCAGTCCTTGCAAACTGCAATGTATCTTTGAAGATATTCAAAAAGTTGTCAAAATACAAGGACCTCGAAATAGAAATCTCAAAATGTGGCACATGGGAACATCAACAATCTCTGTTGTAGTTGGAGATTGGTTAGAAAAGATTCCAGTAGCCCAAGTGAAGGGATTCCTGGAAGTCCATGCCTCAAAGAAATACCAAAAATTGTATTTATAAGGGTTAATTCTGGTTGAAATTGAAACCAACTTAAAAATTTGTCAAACATAATGATTTCTTTGATGTTTGAGGTTGGGCATTGTGACTGTTGATTGTTAACATTACCAATATTATTATCATCATCGTCAACATTTTTGGTGTGTTTATACTTTCAATTTTACCACAGCCTGGGTAAACAAAAAGAAATTCCAATTCCCACAGAAGGATAATTCACGAATGTTGAGCGTATCTGACATTTACATAAACCATAATCCCTGGTGTAACTAAGTTGTGCTAATTCTAGTGTATGCTATTTTTTGTATTAAAGGAACGAGGAAATAACCAAAAAAATAATTGGAATGATTTTATCCGCATTTCTATCAAAATTTAGACACATTTTTCTAAACTCTTTTCTGATATAAAATATCAGAATGCGTTTAGTTCGGATGGTTGAAAAATTTTCGGATGATTGGAATGTTTCTTTTTGCTTTCGTCTCCGGTTAAATAAATTTAGTAAAATTGAAGTACGTATTATCCCGGAGGTACTGTACGGAGTTTTGGATGAAGCACGAGCCGCGAACTTTTCAACATTCATCCGCACATATCGAACATTTATTTCCACGTAGATTTTTGTTTCATATATAATACGCTCTTCAATTTATATTCCTTTATTTTGCACTAATCAATCGATATTCATTCTTTTATAGGCTTATTTGATTTGGGGCTCATGACCGAGAAATTAGAAGGTTAGAGTTGTCATCATCATTAGTCATGGTTCGAATTTCACCGCGGTCAGTTAGTCAAAGAGATAACTTTGGTATCCGGCGTAGAGAGACGATCCCATCTTATGGTGCTTTTGGGAAGTGGCTGAAAACCATAACACAAAATGACTCAAACATTGTTAGTAAAGATGAGTAGAAACAATTGTTCGAAAGCAGCCGATAGTTCAGTAGCACAAAATTGCAAGTCATTATGGCCGAGATATCGAAAGTAATAGTCTTGTTCGTGTACTGATCGCGTCAGATTTTTGCAATTTCTTCCTGAAACTTTAATAGCAACTATACTGACTTTAGCTCAGTATAGTTGCAGTGTTAAAAACAGACTGGCTTTGTTTGTGTTCAAGAAACGGCAAATGTGACTGAGCAGCTGTCTGCAATAGGGATTAACTAGTTGCCCTGATAGACTCCATTGTCTCTTAAGTCGGAGAGAATACCACTTACTACCGTAGCTGATGCAAAATCTAATAAACTGTTTCTATATAAACAACCGTACTTAATTTCTATCGCTGAATTTATTGGAATCTCCTAGTGTCTGTTAAATGATAACTGTGTCTCTTTGTATACTTACCACAGACTCAATGCTCGTCTGCAAGTTGCTGACTTTTGTGTAAGTCATTGTGCGCCTGTCAGTAAAGATCAAAGCTTCCATATATAATAAAAAAAGAACAAAGACTCCTAATTTTTAATCAATACAGAAAAGTAAAGCCTGAAGAACGTCTTCTCACCACAATGCAGAATCAAATAGTAAGGGAAGCATACAATAGATACTAGCTCAAAAGTTATATTTTTTTACCGAAAATTATTCTGAGCTAAGAAAATGTAATAGTAATCATTTTTCAGACATTTCTTTAAATAGTTTGGCTTGGTTTGTTTTATGGCATATCAACCTCAATTGGTTATTTAATGCTGACAAAAGTTTTATTGCTGGTAATATTTTGTTTTGTCAAAAATCTATTTCTGGTAATATTTTGTATTGATGGTAATATGTATTTTTTAAAAACATCGTTGGTAATATTTTTTCAAAATCTATTGCTGGTAACAATTTTTTAAAGTATTCCTGGTATTAAATCCTATTTTTACACTTTCATGGTGTTTTGACCCCAGTTTCGGGGTTAACTATTTGCCGATAGCTGCGACCCTAACAGATGCTACAACCCCGAGTCAGGATCTACCTGGGAACACTAGCAATTAAAAGATGGTTTCACGCTCCTCAAAACCTCCTGATCAGAGGCCTTGCTGCTGGATGTTGTTTATCGTCTTACCCAGGACGCGGATTTAGTTTATCGTCATACCCAGGAAGTTTCTTTAAATAGACAAATTGTAATATTCAAGTAGTTTATTTCGAGTACATATTTACAATAGTACTATCAGCTTTGCATTTTTTCTAGGATCAAAGTTCCACTTCACTGCCTTTAGCTTAGAGCGAGAATGTAACATTTTTACACTCTGCCTGAGATCAAATTATCAATCGTCTACCCTCTGGTTAGTGTGGGTTTTTTTTCTGTTTAACCGAGACTTCTAGGTCCAGACTTCTCGGTTTAAATTTTCAGCTGATAGGAAGTGGAAAATGTATATTGAATCAACTCATAAGTCCCCAGCTAAGAAACATGTTTCACTATATCGTACTAGATACTTTTTCTCGTCAGAATCTATTATGCATATTTATAAGTCTACCACTCGTCTATTCTTTGAAAATTGTTGCCAAAGCTGGTCTTTTGTTCCTATTATATTAGAGATTCTTCTTAAAACCCAAATAATGATCTGCAATGTTTTTACTCGTGAGTTGCATTACAGCTTCAGTGGCTTTCCCATTGTCGTGACGTATCTTCCTTATGTCTTTTTTTAATAAATACCGTCATGACAGTTATCCTGGAACTTTCTCTATAGTACTAAGTTCTAAGCTAACAAATTCATCTTTCACATTTCTTACTTATAGGACTGTCTTCCGACTTTTTGTTGCAAAGCTGATCTTCAAAAAATTAAATGCAATGTCAATGTTTATCTTCTTAATTCTTATTCTTTTATTGTCCTTCCTGCCTAACTTACCGACTTAGAACTCGTTTATTACTGAGGGATTTGAATATAACCCCTTCCATGGTCTTTGTTATGATCTCTGTCCTTGATTCTCACAAAACATGCGAACCTGATGGTATCGCTGTAATGTTCCTTAAGGTATGTGTGCCCGAACTGGCTCCTGTTCTCTCTAAACTGTATAATAAATGCCTCATTGTTTCCCGATTTCCAGCCTGATGAAAATCGTCGTCTCTTGTTCCACTTTTTCAGAAATCGGATAACCGTCTACCACATCTGTCTATTGGCCTATTAGGCTTCTACCCCTAATAAATGCTGAATTTGTCCATCCTCTCTAATTCTAAGACAAACTATATGGGTTTCGTTTCTACATCTCAACTGCTTATGTGTTAAAGGTAATTGCGCAAAGAGTCTATTGTGCTCCAGATAAAAACGGTGAAGCCCGGGCTGTAACTTTGTACATCACAAAATCCTTTGACAGGGTCTGGCATTTAGGTCTTCTCCACAAACTGAAAATGGTATATCAGGCACAGTTTTTTTTTTTTAGCAAATCGACTTGTTCCTATCTGTTGAAGCTTGAATAAGCATGGAATAATAATAATACAACACAAAATGTACGTAACAAAATGTATTGAAACAATGAAAAAAGGTACACAATATTTACAGGTAGTTTTGGTATATTCTTGGGAAGACTGTTCCTGCAGAATGGGTTGACTAAGTCGCAGTCGGGCAGAGTCTCTGGATTCGATCTCTTAATCTTCCGTCGTCTTCCGGTACCAACCCATATTTATATGGTCGGTACTCCACTTATGTAAATTAGGTGTATCATACACAACACTATCAAATCCTGAAATTAAAGTTTTCCTGGAAGGTTACTTGTCTAAATCCTTTCGTATTAACACGGGTGTCCCCGGGGGCTCCATCTTTGCTCCTACGCTGTTTTTACTCTTCATTAACGACATACCCGATGACATCAGCCCTCAATGTGGTATCTACGCTGAAGTCACTACCATTTACTCCTGACAAGATACTATGGCTGATTAGTCCGACAAAGTAAAAATGACATCTGGTGTACAAAACGACCTGACGATAGTCGTTAACTGGGGCAAAAGTTGGCTTATAAATTTTACGCAACCAAAACTAAATTTCTACCTATTAATCATCTGGGAGACCCCTCTCTGCCTTCCAACAGCATGGCTCATGCTATCCTCCAGGAAAGTGATTCATTGCGTCTTCTCATTCTAACGTTCTCAGCTTACATGAAATGAAAAGACTATATTGAATCTATTGCTAGGTCAGCTTCTAAGAAAATCGGTTCACACTGTCGGACGAGACTATTCTCTTTTGCATCTATCTTACATATCTATAAGTCTACCATTCGTCATGCTTAGAATATTGCTGCCATATATGGTCCGGTACCTTTCTGATTTACCTTGAGCTCCTTGATAAGACCTAAAGAAGAATCAGCAATATTATTGGGCCTGATCTGGTGACTCTACTTCAGTCACTTGCTCACCGCCATAAGGTTGCCTCTCTGTACCTTTTTGTTCATAAATACTTTAATGGTAACTGTTCCGATGAGCTCTTTGCTGCCGTACCAAGACTGCATAAAAGCAATAATAGACTGGCGGAGAGATTGCATCAGTTTAGGGTTGAGCTAGTTAGATGTAGCCGTAATCTCTACGCTAACAGTTTCTTTTCTCGCATCTCTCGTCTGTGGACCTCCCTACCTGTTCCATGCGTCCCATCCAACTTTAATCTGCAAGAATTTAAATGCAATGCTAAATGCTATCTACTGTTCTCCTGATTGATCTTTTCTCTTTCTAATCATTACTAAGGTTTGTGCTTCTAATTCCAGTACACCCTGTAACCTTTTGCGTGCTAGTGGCTGTATATCACTGCTTGGCGTGACATTGATAAAAAGTGCATTGTCTGTTATTATTTTTTTTTCTGGTATTTTTCCATTCCGTATATTACAACACGCTACAAACATTTCACCATTGCCGAATTGACCCTAAATTTACCTCAATCACGAACAATGGTTTCACTCCCAATGACACCTTTTGCTTTTGAGTGCGTTCTTGGGACTAACGCTCACACCAGAACCTGAATAAAATCGCTAACTCTGCTGTCAGATCCTTATACGTCTCCAGTAAGGAACTGACCGTACTTGCTGGCAGTAACCTCTTGCATATTAGTAGCTTTATTCCATTGCTTGGGCTGAAATGATAATAAAGTAAACGCCTTAAAGTGTCCCTTCTTGAAAGTTCTGTCTTAGATTTATATAGACTATTTTCATTTTTTGTAAAAAAAAGATACAACTTACAAACACTGAGATTAATCTAGAATCACGACATTCCAATGAAGCGTGAGTGCATGATAGAAGATCGACATTAAAAACTGTTCGAAGATCGACCAATCACATTTTAGAGTAATATTCAAATCCCATCACACGGCTGATGATAACCTCCAGGGGAATAAAACATTGTCCTTTGTTAGCTTCACGTTTTCCACTGACATGAAGTGGGGTGTTTATAGTGATTCAGTTACTGGGTCTGCTTCTTCATCCGTGCATTGAATATTGCTACCATATTTTTTCAGAGGTCCTGCTATAATCGCAAGTCCTCGAAAAAATCCAAATAAAGGTCTAAAATATTATTGAACCTGTCCTAGCATTTCAGTTGCAGTCACTTTCTCACCACCGTGACGTCCCTTGCATTGGTCTTTTGTATAAATATTTACATGACTATAGTTTTAATGCGCATTACTCCTTGGTCTGTCGACCGCATGAATTTAAGGGTACTACTAGATTGGCAATTAGGTCTCATCAGTTTAATGTTGAAATAGCTAGATGTAACAAAAGTACTATTCGAATAATTAATTTTCTCACACTTAGTGCCTGTGGAACTCTCTTTTGATTTCCTGCGTCTTTGCTACCTACGATCTTTAAAAGTATAAATACAACATCAACCGCCATCTTATATCTTCCTAAACCCTGTTCTTTTATCGTCTTTTCTCCTCAGTAAAGTATTTTCAATCTTTTTTCCCTCTCATTATCCCTTGCCGTTTTAGTGGTATTATCGCCTTGCTTTCAGTGAAATGTCTATAAAAGAATTCGTTTTATTTGTCGGTAAACGGTATCTGTAAAAATTATTTGTGTGGAAAGAGATCAAATTCAGAGAAAATATAAATTATAGTTGTAGCCAAGAATCCATTTTCCCACCGGATTTCATTAAACCATAGAACGACAGGATTCTAAGAAAACTAGAAGGCCTATTAAATTTTTTTCTTGGTGGAAATATTTTTAACAAGAAAAAATACGCAGATGATGATGTCTAGCTCAGAAATACAAATAGAGTCAGTAAAGAAAAGCAAGGAGAAATATCTAACGTATTAACTACAAGAAGACAGAACTCTTGTTGTCAGAAAAAAGATAAATCTAAAGGTGTGTATTACATATCGGAAAAGTCAGAATGAAGTAATATAACTGTCTACGTAGTCCAGTAACAGAAAAAATACGACGTTGCATAGTTTTTTGCGAAATAGGTTTTCTAGAAAATAAGCAATGTATTAAGACAGGAAAATTTCGTTAGCAACATAGAAATCCCTATATAACTGCTATTGTAATACCTAACCTCTTTGTTTGTGAATACTGAACAAATTTCCGTAAAGAGTAAGACTATATTTGAAGCAATAGAGATGTAGTTCTACCGACGAGTGCGTGGATGGAATATGTTAGCATGAATGAAATCAAGGAAATTCGAAGAAATGTATACTTATAATCAGAAAAAGGCAGCAGAAAATTCTAGTAGATATAATGTGGAAAGAAGGCTTAGATAATTTAATGCTTACAGGATAACTTGAATGTTTCCAGAAACGAAAGGAGAAACGGGTGGCCTACATAAATATTTTGTGTGAACTTACAGTAAAACAGAGACAAAGAGGGACAGTAAAAATACTTAGAGCCACAAAAGATGAGAAGTTGTGGAGAGTCATGGTTTATTAGATGATAAGGCACATGATAGAAGAACAATAGTCAAAAAGTGAGTTTTTATTATTCCCACTCTGAAAGCTGTCGTATCAGCATGTATTTAATATTGACAATTAGTATATATTTCTTATGGATAGATGTGAGTAAGACAAAAAAATACCAATCATGTCTTTGGCACCAGATGCTTTTTATATTTTAAGAAAAGAATTACAACTTGGTGCAGTTTATGAAGACTATGCAATGATAGAATTTCACAAAAGTGCTTTCCGAGGGGTGGTGCTGTTGATTTCTTTTATGGCTGTTATGCCACGGTCAGCGAGGCCAATTATGTGATCGTTTTAAAATAACGAATCACAATTTCGCTCCTCAAAGATGTGTTATATTTTGTCTTTTTGGTCATAATCTACGTGTTACTAGCCGTGAACTTTTTAATGTTGACATACAGGCACGCACAGATACTGAGTCTAAGACTATATTACGGAGGCTTACAACCATATCACGTTGAAACAACAGTTCTTATCTAATCAGCTAATTTAAGCAACGTCAAAACACAAAAAAAAAAAAAAAATGGCAAGGATACATCTTATGCCAATGACTGAGTTACATGGAAGAAAGGTAATGTATTGCGTGTATTAAGATAGTCGGTGTATAATATGTTTACAATTATTAAAAAGCAATGGAATGATAAATTCATCTTTATACATCAAGCATCTGTAACATGTTCATAAAGTTTTAGTCGAAAAGCGCTTTGAGTTTTTAAAAACGAAATATGCTGTTATTCTACATGAAAACAATCATGCCACATCCAGCAAATATAACAAATAGAAACAATGTTGGAATTCGATTGCTTTTTCGATCTGTATTCTATATTCAACTCTCCTTACAGCAAGCGAATTTTCGATCGCTGTACATCAGTTTAATTTAATTTTTAAGCGTTCATCGAAAAATTTTTCTCATTCCAAACGAGAGAAATTTTACTCACATGGTTGCAAAGAGCTGTTTGATTAGTGTTAAAAAATATTGTAAATAATGGTGAATATGTAATTTAAAAAAATATAATTGTACTTGATTTTAAGTATAATGTTGATAGACAAAAACGAAAATTATTTATGACACGTGTCTAAAATTGCACACACACACTCACACACACAATATATATATATATATATATATATATATATATATATATATATATATATAAAAAAAGAGTGAAAACCCAAACGTTTTTAGTTATAATGTGCGAGATGTGTACGTGTGTGTAACGAATGTACGGCCGCAATTTTCGACGGATTTGCACCAAAATTTACATGCACATGCTCCAAGTTAACGGAAAGGCCAAGACCGACTTTCATTTCCCAACTCCCATCGATAGTGGAAACAATCGATTTTTCATGCTTCTACGGCAGTTTTCATGTAGTTTGCGGCCATTTAGTACTATTCAGAATGAGAGCCAATAGCTGGCTGCCACGAATAGACAGGAAGATTCTATTGGCCAGCGTGAGCGCCAACAGCTGACTGACACGAATGTTAACTAGCATGCTAGCATACAAAAAAATAATCGATAGCTGCATTCGTCACAAGTGGGAAAAATTGAAATCTGCATGGCACTTTACTTCAATGGACTCATTCGCTTGCTTAAACTCAACGTTGATTCTGATTCCGCAGAACTGGGTTGGGTGTGAAAAAGTATATCATTTGGTATACCCATTCATTCAACCAAATAGTTAATATTAAGCTAGGACATAAATTCCTAGCTTTAATTGAAAACACTTGCTTGTAAATAGTAGACTTAGTTAAATATTTAATAAAAACACCCTAAAATTAAGTTAGAGTTGCACTGAAAATCTAGAAAGGATAATAAAAAAACACTATAATAAAATCCTGAATAAACCCCCATGCCAGAATAGTATTAATAAAAACCCTACACTTAAATTAGTCAAAAATAGTGAAAAATTATGTGACTGTAGAAACCCATTGGAAGATATATGCCACGTAAAATCTGTGGTATACCAATGTACTATCTCATCCATTGAGAGTCCTAATACTAATATGATATACATTGGATCTACGAAGAATAAATTTAAAACCAGGTGAAGGCAGCATGTGCTCCTTCAACAAAATTAATAAAAGAAATCAGACATCTTTATCTAAATAATTTTGGCATTTGAAGGAAATGAATAAAACACCAAAAGTAAAATGGAAAATTATAAACAAAACTAGAACATGTAAAACTCGGGATGACCCATGCCCTTTATGCCTACATGAAAAACTATACATTGACAAGTTTCTAAATAATGAAAATTTATTAAACAATAGACATGAGTTAACGGTTTTTGGCGACATCATCAAATTTTCGCATTGAATAATTAGCATAAAAAACGAGCAATAAAATAATAAATACAAATTTTAAACTCCATACTCTCCATAAAAAGTTTAAATGTCCTACCCAAACGTAAAAAAAATGTTTTTTTTATATACACAAAGCCCTTTCAGGAAAAAAAAAATGAAATAAAATAAATTAAAAAATAAATAAATGTTGATAAACACTTAACCAGACTAGACTTCCGCTTTGAACTTAGACACCCCAACCTTACCCTGGCTTGAACTCTTTGAGTGTAACTGAGATATTGATACAAATTTTTAACCCTTACCCCCCTTTTTTTTAAATAATTGCTCTAGCCGTTACCATAGTAATTTTAATTTTAATAATGAATATGCTTATAAAACGCGTAAATTTCAGGAATTAGTTATCCGCCCCCCAAAGAAAAATTTCGCTTGAAGATGGAACAGAGCTTAGTACTTTAATTCAATTTAATTCAAATAATTATATTGAAGTTTTCGGCTCTTGTTTTGAAACATGAGAACTCTTATGTAGCGATAGAATCATATTTTTAATATTTTTTAATTATATATATATATATATATATAGATATAGAGATAGAAAGATAGATAGATCTATAGAGAGAGAATTTGACATTGAGACAGCGGGTAGGTAGGTAGGTCTATTTAATTATTCTAACCATTATTGGGAGGGAGGCAACTGATATGGTAACCTTCCCTAGGTTACAAGTTACTGAGAAATTATTCTACAAATACATAATACATACACACACACATATATATATATATATATATATATATATATATATATATATATATAGAGAGAGAGAGAGAGAGAGAGAGATGCACATGTCTACCACCGAATTTTCGACACAATAGTTTTCACAACCATTTCAGATCACCCATTTTTGTTCAGATGTACAGCAGTCTGGTGATGTGAAATCAATATTTTTTACATTTCTTTTATCTCTCCAGCATCATCGACTTTAGGCAAGTAATATCAAATTATTATTAAGCAAAAATTACATTAGAATTTGTGTGGAAATCGCGTCTGGAAATCTGGTGAAATTCTTCAACTCATAATTTGTTTTTCTCAGAATATCTGATATGAGGAATTTCCATTATTTACACTATTTAATTTCGGACAATTATCCAAATCGTTCTTCTTGACATAAAAACGTTTCGGTCGTTGTGACCTCCGGCCTTAGTTGTATACTGACAAGGAGAAAAAACAGAAAATTTCCAAGATCTGTCAACCTTATGTCAAGGTGTTATCATTTAAAAAAAAATGATTCGGAAAATCGGTGACATATAAAACATCGAAGCAATATTCTCTACGGAGAAATCTCTGTCAAGTAAATCCTAATACGGGAGAGCACAACCAAGAATTCCGTGTCCTCAATTGCATACAGTTGTAGCAGAGAATATCGTTGTGAAATGATCTGCCACGAATAGTTCGGCTGGAGTAATATTGAAAAGTCGTAGCGCGAAGTGAGACAATGAAATCGGGCATAACTGATCATATACGATGTGAAAGGGCTAGTTATCAAACCCAGTGCAAAGAATGAATACACTGGACAAGAAAGGAAACTGGAGAGTTAAACGTCTAAAAGAATCAGCCCATATGCTAGTTTAAGAGGACCTTCTTAATACGCTATGGGCAGAGGAACGAGGACAGTCTACAACCGTAGATTAAAATTAAAGAGTTCAGAATTCACCGTAGGATACCTGAGGAAGTACTGCAGGGCACAATTGCTGAAACATTGTGATTGTAACAACAAAGATAAGAGTAAAGGAATAGAAATAGTATTAATCGTTATTAGATGTTGATTAAAAGAGGGTTTGAGTCATAATCTCCTGGAAAATTGGTTGTGTACAGTAGCAAATTTATTTCATTTTCAATTTCACACTTTACCGTTTTAATTCTTTTCTTTTCAAATATTCTAACTCTACTCTGACATCCATTAAACATGGAACGTGGAACTAGAACAGTCTACCCCAATGAGCGAAATAAAGGGTTCAAGAAAAAGGCCAGAGCGTACAACTGCCGAAACTTTGTCATAAATATGGCGACAAAGGTGAGGACAATAGGATGAGGACAATATGAGGACTCCCCGAATAATGTAAATAATGTACAATGCAACAATATTACGCACACACAGATACACACATTATTAATATTATCATTATTATTATTATTATTATTATATTTTACACGGCTACACAAAAATTTCCAAATTTCAGAACTTTAAAATTGTTCCTCATCAGGCAGTGTTAGATAACACTAAGATGAAAATGATTTCTTTGGGAAATCAGTTAACAATTCCCTAGCTCATTTAAGAGTTAAAAAAGTGTGTGGGGGAAAGAAAATTCCAAAATTTAAAACAAAAAATCACATTTGTGGGTTTGTCTTGATTAACCAATCAAAGGACAGATTAAAGCTAAAATAGAAAAATTAAGATTAGAAGTTGGAGTTAAGTGGGGTATTAATTCATGTAGAGATAAAGTGACACTTAAGACACGTCCACAGCAGATAGACTGTTGCAGATATAAAGTTTAGAAATTGTTAAGTCGACATGTTTTATTTAGCAAAAAGTTATTTTCAAGGAGATTCAAGATTTAATATTTTTAATATACCTGTGTCTAAAGTGTCAATTTATCAAGTTATCAATTTATCATTACAGTAAAGTAAATCCTAAGTACTGTGTGACGTCGTCCCCTGGTCGTAGCGCCAACTGTGACGTTCTATCCTGATCTACCACGGCACCAGTTGTGACGTCATCAAACAGCACCAATTGTGACGTCCTCGCCGTGGCGCCAGCTGTTCGCTCCTCGCTGCTCCGTTCGGGTGTCGCTGCTCCAAACGTGACGTCCGCCTGTCGCGTCAGTCGTGTTGTCTCGTCCTGTGACGACCAACTGTCTTGGTATCGGTCGCGGCACCCAAATGTGACGTTCTAACCTTTTGGTGATTCGGGTGGGAATCTGGTTAGATTTGATATCAGCCTCGTCGTTCCCAACTCGCTTCCAACGCCTGGTTACCAAGGTAACTGCATTGATCTCCAGTCTGCCTACCCACGTTGTGAATTGATCTTAGGCAAACGAGATCAATCAGTAGTCTGGGCCGTAATGCAAACTGAGTTCAACGGGGGGGATACCACACAAATATGCATAAAAGAAAATAAAATGAAAACTCAAAAGTTCAAAGTATCAAAGAAAAAGGTAACAAACTCTAGTTGTTCGATACATAGGACTGCATCTATCTCCCGACCCGTTCTATGGATTGTGACACGACGTTTTCCGTTAGGCAAGTTTTAACGCTTCAAGTTGTTTGCTCTCTAAGAAATTGGTGTTTCGGTGTGTCTTTGGACGAAAGTCGAAAAAAACTTATTTCGGTGGTCTGGATCTAAGTCGCTCTTCAAAATAATTGTTCTTGGGTTGAAGAGGAGTCCGGAATTTGCGTGAATCTTGGTCAGCTAAACTCACTGGAACTGCCGGAACTCAACTCTGGAAACCAACTCTGGAAACTGCTGGAGCCCGAACTGATTTCTGCTCGTAGGGGCTTCGCTTTTATGGACGCCCACCAAAACCGGGGTGGGTCTGTCGGCGTCGGGGTTCCTCGATAATTCTAAATACATATCCACCTCTTTTATTTCTGGTTAGGGATTTTCCACTCTTTTCCATTTTTGGGAACCTTTTCTCACTCCCACCTTCTCACCATACTTCAGAGGGCGTGAACTGACCTCCACACTTCTTCGTAGCAGCTTCTCATTCCTATACTCTGGATGAGGCGTCGACAGCCTCCTTCGTGCGTCACGTGATCACCACTTGACCAATGATCTTTTAGTCGGCGTGGACGAATCCGCGGCTTTGTTTCAGGAAGAAAAAAAAATATCTTGCTTAACTAAAAAAAAATATCTCTTCTCTTTCCCTTTTCTTCCTCTTAATCGCCGTTATCATTTCCCTAGCCGCAAACAGGACAATATAACTCTTGTTCTACACGTGGTTTTCGTCAGGTATTTTTATCGCCAATTATCAGAATGGGTGGTCTTCTTAACACGGCCTCAAAAAAGAAACATCTCCAAAGTTTCAGTCAGTCTGTCGCTTCGAAGAAAGAAGAAAAAACACTTCTGGGTCCCCATTCATTTTCTTTCGGTACATATTTCTGATAACATAATTTTATTATCGTAGGCCAAAGATGTTCTGCGGCAAGAAAATCGGTCAGTGTAGTTACTTCGTGTGTGTCGCGATTAATTTTTCCATATCTACCCAAAGCCCTGTAGTTACACCTGTGTTTTGTCAATTATCAAAATTAACGTTTTCAATTGGACTTTTCTTTGGCGAACATTTCTTGATAACATAATTTTATTATCGCAGGCATAAAGATGTTCTGCGGCAAAAAAATCGGTCAGTGTGGTTACTTCGTGTGTGTCGCGATTAATTTTTC
This sequence comes from Acanthosepion pharaonis, assembly GCA_903632075.3. NCBI lineage: Eukaryota > Metazoa > Mollusca > Cephalopoda > Sepiida > Sepiidae > Acanthosepion > Acanthosepion pharaonis. The sequence goes on along the minus strand of CAHIKZ030005388.1, from coordinate 775,180 downwards.
CATATCTACCCAAAGTCCCTGTTTTTCGTCACTTATCGAAATAACATTTTCACTTGAATTTTTTCTTTGGCCAGTCGACCAGCCCCTTGTTTGCGTACCCCTCTAGATAACACAGCCGTTATCAAAACACATCTGATTCTTTCTTTCCTTCCCTTTCTTTTTACTCAGAATTTCCCTGTCATTGGAATGACACCCTTTCGCCATTTGTTACTTATCAATATATTCATTGTCTCTTAGCCGTGTGTGTGTCTGCTTATCACCCACGATTCGTCTCGCCTTTCTTTCTGCCTTCTTTTCTTTCTTTTCCTTTTCTGCCTTGTAAATGGTGCCACACTGTGGATTCTGTCAGGTTTTCTCTTTATTTGTTTCAAATGTAATTTTCCTGCTTCAAATATTTTAAATAACATAAGTTTTATTATTTATTATCGCCATAACATTTTTGCTTTGTTTTCTTTTACAATCTTTGATTTCTTTTCTCTCTGTCCAATCTATTATTTAATGGTTTGTCAATTAGTCTTGGATGTCTGTTTCCATGTTTAATTAAACAGTTACAGATAATGTACCATTAATATTAGATTCTAATTAATTAAGTATTAATAATAGTTTCCACTATATAAAAAATAATTATTTTCCATCTTTATATTTGCTAACTCATTATTACAAATATTTTCCTTTTTCTAATTATTTGATAAAAAATCTCGACAATTCAATCATATGTAGCACAATGCAGGACATTGTGATAAGAAGAAATTAAAATGAAACTGAAAGCGAAACCAAAGATTGGAAAACAGAGTTGTTGGCAAATAAAGAGAAAGGCCAAATCTCTTATGTGTGATTCAATGTAGTTGTAATATTTTTAAGTTGCTAGGACTGCTGGCGTGACACATATAGAGGTTGGATTCTAGGAGCAGAGGAATATAAAAAATACTGTAGTTATTATATTAGGGAGAGAAAATAATTTCCTTTTATGTTATTTAAACCAAATATCTGCTTATAGCTAACCCCCAAACTAGTGTCAGAACGCTATGAAAGTTTAAAAATACATTTTATAGTGAAAACTACCAGTAATACGTTTAGGATAGAGAAAAAAAATACTAGCAATACATTTTTATAAAAGAAAAAAAAAAACTTAAAATAAAAATTACCAGCAATATATTTTTGAAGAAAAAAAATTCCAATTTTTCTAAAAGAAATGACTAATACTCGCAAGAAAATTAAATTTCGTCATTAAATGACCCAGTGGGTTGATATGGTGTAAAAGAAACCAAGCCAATTTTTTCTATTACTTATCAGTTTTTGCTCGTCAGTTTCCATGGAGTAGAAGTACAAAAAGGATTGAACTTACAAACACTATGTCACCAAATTCACGAACCATCGCGTAGGATAATTTACTGTAGTGAAGTTAGAGCCTTAAATCTAATCTGCCTATTGATTAATGCTGAAAGAATATCAGTGAGCAGAAAGCGCCCAATTGTTTAATGCCAAACACTCGTCTTTCTCTGAAAAATACGTTTGCTGTCGATTTGATTAACTTTGTCTTAAACAAGGAACTTATGACTTCTGTATTGCGCACTCAGTGAGGACTAAGTTCACTACCCAATAGTAGTCAAACAGATAAGCTCCGCAAAAGATTACGCCACGGAAAAAAAAAACACCTGATTTACAAGAAAGCAGATCTTTGGGACTTCGGGTCGAGTCTGGTCATTTTGGCCTTACATAATTCTGGCCTGGGCATCTCGGCGTGGTGTAATGATTAGCAAGCTTGTATCGCTAGAACAATTACGACTAAGTAGTGAGTTCGATCCTCACTTGGTGCCCCATGCTTTCGGCCCTGTGCCACATCTAAGCCACGCTTGGAAAATAACTACATAATTCTGGCCTTACTCTCAATGACGGAAGTGCACAAATTTATCTGAAAAGCATTATATGCAAACGTTTTGATACAACTGTTAGTTTCCCGAGGCTGGCCAATGCGCCAGGACCTTGGATACTTATTTTTGTGAAAGTAGACAAGCCTTCTACGCTTAGTAATTGCTCCGAAATTATCTTCATATCTGAATTCCTTTTATTAGGCTTTGTTTAGTGTAAAGGTATTCCTTGCAAACCGTGATGTTTACCTCAATTAAAGATAGAAGAAATGAGCAAATGCAAAAGATACATTTTATAAAATTTCATAAATTAACCTAAAACAATGGCATAGATTGAAAAAGTAAGGTTACTTACAAAAATATATTTAAATAAAAATATCGAAACAAAAGAAATTAAGAACAACTGGTTTGCAAAAAGTGAAAAATAACAAATGTAAAAATAAACTGAAAAATAAATGAATATTGCTACTTAATCGTGAAAAACTGTTAAAATAAAAGAACGATGGGAAGAAAAGGAAAAAAAAATAAGAACAATATCCCGAAGCGGAAGAAAGAAAGTTTGAACAAAGTTAGAAGCAAACAATAGCAAATATGGCGAACGAAAATCAAAAGCAAAAAAAAAAAAAAAATAACATGAAAATAATAGTTACAAAAATAAACGAAGTGTACACATAAAAAAAAAGAAACCAATACCTGATGATGATAAAAAACTAAATATAAAAATAAGAATTTTTTTTTATTTCCAATGGTATGCCATTTTACTTTCAAAGAAACAGACGATTATTTCCTCCATATTTAACAAAAACAGCCAGGTACAGCGTAAATCTTAGACACGTTAGGAAAGAAAGGCAATCAATCTGCCACCTGGCGAAACATATGTTTACTATTTTCAATATAGTTTGCTTTGGTTTATTTAAAATTTATCCCAGTTATATATTCTAAATGGAAAAATACTTTAACGATAGCAGAGATTCAGCTCATAACTGCATATGCCATGATTATTTTGCAGATAAACCTGATGAATATTAATTCGTGTTTTGTACAACTGAAAGGATATATAAGCCGATTATCGCTCTTTAATAGAGATAAGTCACGTGGGTTTCGTCACAGCTGCTTAGTGACGTCACTCCATAGAGTGGCCAAAGTGGCAGTCAAATATCGGTTTACAGCAGCCACCACGTGAAGTTACTTTCTTTTAGCCTGGGCAAAAAGGCCCGGACTGAAGCTAAATCTTACTCCCCCAGCAGGTTACAAGTCCATGGTGCCGTTTCTCTTTGGGCATATATATTTCCCAGATATAGAATAAAACCAGCTCGCAGTTCTCAATTTTGAAAAAGCCTAGACTTGCTGTTCACGGTTCGATAAATCCGACCTTACTTTTGTTTCTACTGTCACCCTGCTTTGCTGCTTAGACATATACGATATATTATTTTCTGCGCGGGACACACTTGTATATATGTATATATAGTTTTGTGTATGTTTTAGGGATATAAAAGTTTCTCTGAGAACAAAGCATTTTTGTCCTTCCTTGTCCTGTCAAACATTCTGTTCTGTAAGCTTGGCGTTTCTAAAATGAGTTTATATCTGACATTATATTCTGTATGAGAAAAAAACGAGAAAATCGACAAGAGAATCCGAAATAAATCTACGTTTTGTCTATTGGGATTAATCTTTAAGAAATTATTTACGCCCGAGAGGATTTAAAAATTTGACAAACAGATGGGATTATGTTATCGATAATAAGAAGCGTTATCTATCTTATATATATCTATTAAGACCAAAGAATGATTGGCTTCTTTTCCACATTCAAATACGACAGTTATTTCTTTCCAAAATAATATAGTTCTTAAAAACACTACCTCTAACTTATTTATTTCAAATACTTCTGATTAAAATACGATTTTGACGAAACGATTTAAGTAATGTCGATTTAAACATCTTCTCGTTTAACTAGATGAATTATGATATAAGTACAAAAACGTGCTGTTATTGTGGATAACGCTATCAAAAAATTGTTAGAAACTAAACCATGACCAAAACAAAATTTGAAATTGCCGTTTCGAGGATATATCTCTCTGGTGTTTCGCATAATTCTTTATAGAATCAAGTTAATTGTTCTCCATTAAACTCGAATTCCACTTTTGTCTTGCCGAAATTCGGAAATTGCATTTAGCTTTTTAACAGCGTCCATGTTATTCTCGTCACGTTTCTTCGGTTTAGGAGTTAACACTATATGTGGAATACATGAAATAAATAGAAAGAAGTGCATTTCCAATGCTATATGCATTCATACAAGAAGAAGAATTCAGCTATTTCATAATTTGATATTCGGTGTCAAACTAAGAGATCCTCATTTTGATACACACTCGAAAATTGCTGAATGTTTAAGCAGGTAAAAAGAGACAATGAACGAGCTCCGAGTAAAGACTGCACCCACTTGCATTTCGAAATGGCAAGCGAAAAGGAAAACAGGTAACAATCACGAGACTTTAATTAGTATTCGTATTTGAGGAGCATGCTTGTCATGGCGCTAAAGTGTCTTACATATTAATATATGAATAAAGACAAGAGGAAAAAAATATTTTAGCCGACCCGTTTCGTCCTCTGGGGAAATTTAGAAAGAAAATATAACGATTTTACTTTTAACACATATTTATATACAAGCGCAAAAAGGTTATTCGTTTTCCAAACTTTTATTCAATCTCTAATAAACGAAAGTGTAAGATGTGATCTTTATATATATATATATATATATATATATATATATATATATATATATATTTTTAAGACATTTTTATGTTTATACATTTTTATGCTTTATAGATACAAATATTTAAGTAAATGTTCTGTTTCATAATAAACAGTATTAAACAACATTTACCGGCCTTAATGTCCGAGGAATTTTCATAGAAAATTTTCGTCCTCCGACAGGAATCGAACCTGTATCTTATACAGAAACGTCATAGAGCCTGACGTGCCTTAACCGTTTCGGCCACAGAGGAGCGTTCGGTTAGCAATGTTGATTTTACTTTAATCTTCCATGACTCTCTCACATACATTCATATCTGCCCATGGCGTATCAAATTTAAACAAATGACGTCACACATTATGAAATGGTCTTAAATATTTGTATCTATAAAAAGAATGTATAAACATAAAATGTCTTGAAATAATTGTCGGACATTGTCCATTTCATAATGTGTGACGTCATATATATATATATATATATATATATATATATATATATATATATGCACGCATACAGGGTACGATGGGTAAATTGTCGCAATTTTATATTATTAATTTTGCGCATGCACGTTTTTTTGTATTTGACTTTGTGGGCTGCAGATTATAGTAGGCTCCCTCTGTTTGGCGCCGTCTGTGAGAAAACGAAGACCATGACGTAATTCACTCCGCCATAAATTTGGAAACGGCATTCGCATCAGAATATTCCAGTACATACATTTCAGTGTGGTTGGGTGTCAATCTGAGGACAGTGCAAAGGATTTGGAATGAACTGGAGTCTAATAACGATGGCGAAGGTACAGCACATCGGAAATCTCACTCTAATTATTCTGATAAGAAAAGAACTCACGAATTTGTTGGTGAGGGCCTCAGACTCAACATGGAGGCCTACACGACGAGCTCAATGTAAATCCAGAGCAAATAATTTAAATAAAAACAGACCACTTTAAGGTTCGATGTAATAAACTATTTCACCACAGCCCTTTTAAAGGACTGCGGATCATCAGACTTTACATCCAAAGAAAAAAGGAAAAGGGCTGTGGTGAAATAATTTATTACATCGAACCTTAAAAATCTGTTTTTATTTAATATATATATATATATATATATATATATATATATATATATATATATATATATATATATATTCCAGTCTATCTATCTATCTATCCCAGTCTGTCTGAACCTATCAATCTATGCACAGCTAACATGCCAAACCTTTTTCCACGCAGCCGAAACACTCTCATTTTCCCGTGCTTTCATATCCTGAGCGCTTTTTTTCCCAATAATGCGGCTACCACCCCGAAAAATTCAATTTTGACCTTTTGACTCAAACATCAATCATTCTTTAAATCTCTTCTTTTATTTTAACAATAAACACTAGCTTGAAGGATTCTGAAGCGCTGTATTGGAGGAAAATATATTATACATTTAGTTGTGTCTGTGAAATAGAAATTGCTGAGAGGAAAATGACTCTTACCCCATAATTCGCCCCTAACTATTTTGAACGATGTCAAGGTTGAAAAATAAGGATTGAGCCGGGCTAACCCAGATATAGTCTCAATACTCTTCAGTTTTATTCGACATTTGTAAAGATGAAGCAAAGCACCAGTAAGTAGAAAATTAGTCTCTTAAGAAGGACATTACCTCTACATCATTATCAGTCCAGTAGACAACTTCAAAGAAGAGGGTTGAAACTAGGTATTAAGATTTATTTCTCATGACCAAATTTTAGCATAGAATAGTTTTTTTTAATCATTTCACCCCAAGAAATACAATAAAGCCAAAAAGATATAAGGGTGAAAGAATGTGAGAAAAATAAAACCTTATTAAAGAGAGAGAAAAATAAAATAATAATAATTAAGAAGAAATTGCATTTATATTTTTGAAGATCAAAGTTCACAGAAAGAAACAGGAAGAAAATTTCACAAGCGAGAAGTGTGAGAAGTGTAAGGAAAGAAACTTTTAGCAGAGAATAACAGTGGTGACATTTATTCATTTCAACTTTAAGTGGATGAGACCAGACTGCCAATCAAGTACTGCGTTTAAAGTCATAAATTTGAAATACCAATGAGCAATGTACGTCAGAACAATTACCATGGAAATATGTATAAAAAATGCAGCAATGGAGCTACTTTACGGCAGTCGGGAAATTTGCTGTGCCAATAACATTGCAGATTTTTTGGATTTTATCAAGGACTTCTAAACACATAGCAGAAGCAAAAGACGCGATGTAATAACTAATGCATGGGAGAATTATAGATTTATAAAGATGCAAGTTATATTCTGGTGAGAAAAAAAACCTGTCTAGCACGATGCAGTTAGACATCGTTTCTAGCAGAAGACCTAGTAATTGGTTCGATAGAATTTTTCCACTTCATTTCAGCGGAAGGCACAATGAGTCTCTTTACTGGAAAAAAAAAATACAAGACATTATTTCCATTATTCGGAATATTGTCTTCATCTTTGTCGCCATATTTATTACAACGTTTAAGCCATTCAGGTGGTTGGAGTGTCAAATTGAACTCTTTATTTCGCTCACTGGGGTAGACTGTTCTAGTTCCACCTTCCATGTTTAATGGATGTCAATTATCAGTTATCTCCTGTTAATTTTCCTCTAAAAGTTCTCCACTGCCTTAACCGGGTATTGAACTCACACTCTTCACTTCGACATTCCAACCACCTGAAGAAGGCCGGAGCGTACAACGGCCGAAACGTAGTAATAAATATGGCGACAAAGATGAGGACAATAGTCCGAATAATGTAAATAATATACATAATACCTCATTTCAGAAATATAGACAGATAATACAAGACATGCTTAGTCAGTGGTATAAGCAGCTCAGTCAAACCAGACTCAAAGTTATAAAAATTTAAGCAAAATCTTTCAATGTTAGGACGCGTTATTTTGTCCTAAATTCGGAACTTTTATAACCTGACACCTTCATACTTTCTTAGTCTATCAATGCCAATGGTTATAATCTAAATACGCATCTAGAACAAGCTTGGATAAAGACGAGATTTGAAGCTCTTTCAGTAATACTGTCCGTAACACCCAGGACTAGTGCATTGAATCGATGAGTCTCTTTTAGTCATGCAAGTTGTTGCATATAGTTAATGTCACAAATAAAGTGGCAAATATAGAGTAGAAAAAATATTATGATTCGTCGCACTCAAAATTCTCACGCAATCGTAAATATCAAACAAATTTCTGTCTCATCGACACAGATCTAATATATAATTTGCAATTTACAAACTCTTTGTCCGAAAAACTGCAATATCAACAAGGACACAAACCGTTTCCAGCAGAATTCGAAACATATTAAAGAATGCTAAAATAAAGAAGGAAAAGAGGGGTTAATGATGAATGTATTCAAATGTTTCAGAACAGTTATTCTTCGCCATATTTATTTTTATACCAATTGCCTGTAACTATTTAGGGAAGTAAAGCATACAGAAATAACAATGAATCCTGCCGTGATTCGAACAACCAATGTGGAAATAATCAGACCAGAAAATGACTTCTTCATTATTACAGTTTAACAGAATTAAATGGCGAATACTAAATTATCAGCACAGCACAGATACTACTCTGATCATAGGCAAGAGGTCTGGTAGAAATACATACCGAATGAGAGTGCGCTAATAATGTAGAGATTCTAATCAGTACACACAAAGACGATATCAATCCAAGAACTCCTTGCTGACTTAATCGTAAATATTTACGTCATTTCTATGAGAAACACATCTAGCTATACATGAAAAATGATTCATATATGTGTGAAATTAATAGTGGTATTTGCATTATGATATCCTCTGTACCGGTGATACGACCGCAATGTTTCGGTCGTTTGCACTTCGGACTTCTTCAGGTATTTGTGGATCCGGGTAGTTTTTATTTAATCTTCAGTAGAAACAGAATTTCGTTAGAAACAAAGAAAATACTACTGAACTATAACATAATACCAGTCCACCTATATCTTAGTGAATGCTGATCTCCTCACAGATAAAGAAGGGACTTGAAGTAATAGAAATCTTGTTCTAAAGAAAGATGCTGAGCATACCATAATCAAAATATGTAAGCAACAAGGAAGTTTTGGAGAAAATGGAAACAAAAAAGAAACTTATTATTGACATTAGAAAGAGAGAGTTGAAGTTTCTGTTATATAATGAGGAAACTGTTTTGGGAAAATACTATAATCAAACAACAGATCTAAAAAGGCAATGGATGAATTAATAAGCATGGGAGGTCTATGATTTTCATTAAAATCTCTTTAGAAGATCAGTTACTGTTGTAACATATCTACTCACGATAATGGATATGACCTCATTCACATAAATACAGTAGTAAATACTGTATGTTGGTCTGCAGCTGGAGATTCGTTTCCAGCTGTGCTGGTAAAACTCTCTGCCACGGAGCAGAGAGGATCTCCAAACGAGGCTATGCCGAACGGCAGAGTTTCGTCTCGAGAAACAGCTACCTGACCCTATTTTTAGGGGGTCTGCGGGGAAAATTTTTGCTGAGATTACGTGCTCGTATAACCCACATTAAATTCGGCCTTGTGCCACATCTGGCCGCGTGGGCAGGTTGGTAGTTATCCTGCAGTGGAGATTCGTCTCCAGGTGTGCTGGTCAAACTATCTGCCTCTGGGCAGAGAGGATCCCCGGACGACGCTATGTCAAACGGCAGGGTCTCGTCTCGGGAAACAGCTACTCGACCCCGTTTTATACAGTGTCTACGGGGGATTTTTGGCCGAGCAGACGGGATCGGATGCCCTGCATTAAATTTGGCCTTGTGTCACATCTGACCGCGTGGGGCGGTTGGTAGATATTCTGTAGTGGGAGAATCATTGTGGAATTAACTCACTTCTAGCAGTTGACTACTACTTCTACGCGCCGCTGGCGAATCATATATATGTGTATTATCGTTTATTACCAACCATCGTATCGTTATTCTATTCAGTATCCTTCCCTAGGTTACAACACACAGATATATATATATATATATATATATATATATATATATATATATGTTATGAAACCATTTCTTCTCTGATCTTTGGGTAAATAGCAAGACAGACTGCGTTTTATAGACCTTGGTGTCAACCAGTCTGAGAGAAGGAAAACTGTATTCAAACCTGTCTTGTGTCTCGATGTTTCACAATATGTGTACGTGTATTCCAATCACTAGCTGGACTGAAGTGCAAACAAAAACTGAATGAGGCTGTCGGACACTAACCCGTCGAAAGCGAATGAAATTTCCCTTAGAAACATTATAAAACAGTACACAACCGCAGTTTATGAGAACAAGAAAATTAAATTATCTATTATAAAATATTTAAAACAGCCAACCTTAGAGCCAACACAACTCACGTGCAACTTCCAAATCACAGAGAACCAATATTATTTCTGAATTACGTGCCTCTTAAGGAACTGCATTCCTGATTAAATAAAGTTAATAAATAATTATTTTTTTTACATACAACCACATGCCTATAAAGATGATTCACGTTACATATCTCTGACCATAGCATGATTTGGGTCATCGTTTATTAAGTCTACGAAGAGAAATATTTTTTGTTTATGAAAAGCAAAATAGTAGAACTCATGAAAATAAAGGTAGCAGTTATACTATGCAATATTTTCTAACTAAGTCAGCATTCAAACAGAACATATAAATTATATCTTGTAATAATTTCTCTATATCTTTCGCACTCTTTACATATATTTTCGACAACTCATCTTCTAAACAAATTTTTATCCCGCGACAAATGCGAGAAAAGAAATTGTTAGCATAGAACTTACGATTACAACTTGCCAACTCAACTTAATATCGATGAGACCTATTTGCCCCACTAGTACTGCGCTTATATTCTTAAAATCTAGGTACCATAGCGAAGAGCGATATTTATTTGTAAATATGTACAAAATGGGACACAAAGCCAAAATGGGGGATGGGGAAAAAGTGCGAACTTTATGTGTGCATTAACTTTAAACTTAGCTAGCCACACACACTAACCCATACGTAGCACGATATCCCTAACAACAAAACAACACATGAGAACAGCTGCCATGAATTTATTTGTAGAAAGCCCGAGGAATGCCAAGTCCCACCAGTCGGGATGCAACTGGTCTAGATGTCAGACCAGGATCGATTACATTACTGTCCATTCTATAAATTTTGTTAAGAATCTCGAGATATATACCAGGAGAACCCTACTGAATATGGAAGCAGTTTACAAAGCACGGACGACTTTATAAATGTACAAGATAAGTAGGAAAGATTTCCTGGCACGACGCTGTGAACCAATATTCCTAATAGTAGTCGTAGATCAAGATAGTCGCTCAACTGCATATCAAAAGAAGTTTAGTCCCAGCCATGCTAATGGAGGACAAGAACTTTACTTACTAAATGAAAGCTCTTTTGTTTTAGAGGCGTTAAATTTGTAAATCATTTCACGCCACTGTTAACTACTGACTAGAAGTTCTTTTTTGAGAACAGTTGCCAAGCTTACTTTGTCGGACTTGCTTCTAAGATAAGAGTAAAAGGTCGCCTGCGGGAATAACTATTTGGGAACTGATGACATCGGCACGCCATTGATGAAGATCAGAAAAAGCGTAGTTACAAGGACAAAGCACTGGTGAAACACTGCATAAGTATGAATTTATCTGGAAACGTTTCCTTTCAAATCGACCTTCGTTACACGATTTTTATGAACGGTTAGATTAAGCCAAATATTCGTTCAGTGACATAGTAGGTATTGAGCTTCTAGAAAAGCAAGCATTCAAAAAACTGCCTTTGATATATATATATATATATATATATATATATATATATATATATATATATATATAGCCAGAGCCAGGCTTCGCCGTTCTTATCTTAAGTTTAATAGACAAATTCAGTGATGGTCTTTAATAAATCTGAAGTAAACTTATTGAAACAGAAACCACCGGATGTCAGATGGTCCTCCGCAGTTATCAAGAATGGCAACTACAAAGGGAGACTTTCAACCAGCTGGAAAGTAAGAAGCAGCGAGTCATTTGTTGTAAATTTTGGAGAGGACAGGAGCCAGTTTCTGAGTACAATTCTTTAGAACGACTGCAAAGATGCCATGAGATCCGCATGCATTGTGTTGATCTAATTTAGAAATGATAGCTGAAATACAAAACGAATTTATGCGTATATCTATCAATAGAGTCTCAGTTCCATGGGGGTTTTAGGCAGAGATATGCCAGGCAATTTCAAATTGTAGTTGGAAGAGAGGTTACGAGCAAAGCTTTATCTGCAATAGATGTCAATATTTCAAATTTATTGACAGGAGCATGGACTGAGAATATGTTTTTTTTTTCAACGCACAATTGCAGAGACGCCAGTAATCTCCACGTCCCAATATGATGGAAGATATACAGTGCCTCATTCTATCAGCAAATAATGATTTGGCTTCTTTCAAGGTAGGCATGCACTCTTTATGAGCAATGACAATGTTACGTTTTTTCGCAATCGCTCTGGTATAGCCGGAAAAATATTCTTGTTGGCTATAGTAGATGAAGATGATGTTGTTTTCACTGTGTATTTGCTTGGTGGCACGAAAGCATTTATGCTGGCTTTCACATAGGAAGAGACCTCAGTGGCACATTTTTCAACAGGGTGATTAAAATATTCTAAGTGGCATTTTGAATAAAATCAGGAAACGATTACTAATCAGTGCATTGATAAGAGAAATATATTCTATTAATATGTGGCCCATGGCTGATGGGATAGGGGAAAGAGATATCTATAGAAACTACAGCGTGGACAGAATTTCTAAGAGGACAGAGCTGCAGAGCACGACATGAATCCGGTGAGAAGGTAAGGAAGGGATCAACATGAGAAACGTGTTCATCAGTATTACTGTGGAAACGCGTGGGGAGTTTCCTATTTGAGCGAGAAATTGGTCACCTGCTAAGAATGTTGCTTCACTGGGTGCTGCTAGAGAAATTTTCTATCCAGAATTTATCTTACCTGCCTATAAGACTACAATTCAACTGTGTTTAACATAATGCTGTCACATATGGTCCAGCGCCCCTGCTATTTATCTTGAGCTCCTTGATAAATTACGAAGATTCAGCAATATTATTGATCCTCATCTGGCGGATCGGATTCAGTCAATTTCCCACCGCCGTAAGGTTTCTCCTCTGTGCCTTTTCTATAAATAATTGCATGAATTCTTTGCTATGGTACCGAGACTTTTTACAAAATTTAAGCGCAGTACTATACTGGCACCGAGATCTCATTAGTTTTCAGTTTAGTTGGCTAGATGTACCGTAAGTTCTATGCTAACAGTTTCTTTTCTTGCAATTCTCGCTTGAGGAATTCCTTTCAGGCTCCATGTATTCCAGCCAACATTAATCTGCCAAAATCTAAATTCAATGTCAATCTCTATCTACTGTCCTCCTTATTATTATTATTTTCTCTTCCCGCTTATTATTAATATTTTTGTTCCTAATTTTTTCACACTCTGTAATCCCTTATGTTTAGTGGATTTACTGTCATGCATGGGGTGATACCAATTACAAAAATGCTCAAGGTCTGGATGCCAGCGATGTCAGTGGTCCTAAGCAAAAGTAGCAAACAAGAAAACTGATCATCTAAAAATAAATGATTAAATGTGTGATATGCTATTAAATTTAAATGATCTTAAATTGACAGATATTTGAGTCGGAACAAAGTTAAACAAGTTCTAAAACTAGATATAGTTCGTATCCATTGGGAAATGCAAAAGATCTGTTTGAGAAGCCTTTTTGTGGAACAGAACTACCTGAGGAAATAGCTCGTTCTAAATATAGAGGGTGTTTCAAAAAATTTGATATCATTTCGCAATCTAATAACTTTGTTAGATCTCCTTCAAATAACTTCAAATTTTAATAGCATCTTTATGTTTAATGTTTGTTTTATGTTTTTATGTCTTTATGTTTTTGTGTTTTTCTTATTTGTATTTTTATGTTCTTTAATCTTTAATCTTTTTCTTTATAGGTATAAAAATGTCGTGTCTCAGGCGGTGGGCATATTGAACATTTGTGAAATCGTTCACATAATCCACATGCTTTTGAATTTCTCATTCAGATTTAGAAGAATAAATCTTATGATCTTCAACATTAATACTTTTTAATTTCATTTGCCTTAATCATGTACTTTCTGTGATATTTACATCTCAAAGGATATCAAATTTTTTGAAACACCCTGTATTATTCATCTTTTTTTTTACCTTGATTTGGATCTCGTTTTCACGGGGAGGCTATCTTGGTATTATTTATTTAGATTAATCTGAATAATACATATCCCATCATCTGGTGACCATTTTTATCTACTCACCTAGCAATAATGAGCACTAATACATTAAACGGTGATTAGACACGATGAGAGGACAATTTAATATCCTTAGCTTAGCGTATTGTTGCATTTAGCAATACATATAGATTACACAGCGAGGATGGATCTCTTATTAATTTTTAATGATATATATGATTGATTCATTAATCATTTCATCACGATTAGCATCCAAGTCTTCTGGGTGCCAAGCTCTAGCGCCTACTCTACTGGAAAAGAGGTTGAAATGTTTCTTAAGGGATTTATTTTTAGAAAAATTAACCTCAAAACCGTTATGGGAAAATCATGGAGAAGTTAACGATCTCCATTGTGTCCCGTTGACGACTATAAGACTATAACAAAGATTGGCTTCAGCGGAAATTGATGTTTATTCAATGCAAAGGCAAATAAGGATCTTGAAATCATAGAAAACTTAGAAATGAAAACGTCTCCAATTCCGCCTCGATGATATGAATCATTAGGTAATTGATAACTTGGCGTTGTTATAGAGTATTGTGATTTCAAGAAGCATGATGGACATCTCAAAATCCGATTGAAAACTGTAGGAAGGAACACCAGGGCACCACTCCCCCGCCAGAAAATAAGTAATTCATTAGAATTTACATCTTCTTTAGAATATTCCAGAATTATGCTATTTAAATTTTACAAACGAATCACCCCAATGTTTTTGCCCAGCTTTGAATTTAGTCATTCGATAGTATTAAAAACCGTAGTTTTGTTTGGAGGAGGGTACCATTCCCCCACCAGAAAATAGCTCGTTCTAAATATATTATTCATTTTTTGAAGGAGACCTAATCACCTCCACTGCAGTTTTTTTTCCCACAGATGTAAAGTGGCAAGCTTATCTCTCGCTATTTCATTTGCAAACGCTCAAGTGAGCTACGTTCTTTAATGATGTAATTTTAGAATTTTACAGGAGACACTTCCACTGATTTGAATAACGCTCATCTCTGACGTATTCAAATATTATGCAGAAAATCTACTCACTTTTTTTTTTCTCAGACCTGCTATTTTGTATAAACAACTACCCCAAGAAATCTTCCCTGAACAATACAAAGTGAACGTCTTTAACTCAAGGATCAATCATTATTTATCCTCCTTATCCTCATCAGGTCTACTGAATACTACCTACTCTTAAATTTATATCATGCATCATTAACATTTTACAGTGTAACCCGAATATAAGAGAGTTGTCGGGACCGGAGAAGAAATCACTTATATCCGGGTTTCTCTTATATCCGGGTTTGGTCTATTTTATATACATTAACACAGGCTCTAATTTGGGACCAGAGAAAATCTCTCTTATATCCGGGACTCTTATATCCGGGTTACACTGTATCAGTAAAGCTCTACTTTGAGTGTCTCTCTATCCTTTTATGATGTGAATCATTCTGTTAAGTGAAACAAAAATATTTCACTCACAAATTTATATTTCCACTGGTTTGGAGTGACTTATGAAAACATGTTTAAAAAAATAAGTATTATTTTTCGGAAAGGGGGGGGTCAAATTTTAAAATCTTTGTTTGAAAGCATTCTCTATACTGCGCAATGGTTCACAAAGGCCAATTTTCTTTTAACCCTGTAATTACTTGCGTTTGATTTAAAATGTTATTTTGATCCAGATTTGACCACGGCCACAATGAATTTGGAGGCCAACAATATATTTTCTTCTGTCTTGTTCTGGCATCTTTGCCTCTATTTTCCCGTCTATCAATGCAATCGTTTAGTTGCAATAACTACTTCTGGCTCGAATGACCTTCAGTAACCTCTATGATTGAATTTGATGCTATCCACCTTGGCGTTTATAAAGATAAATATATTTTTGTACTTCATAGTAAATTCAATATAGCATTCGATTTTGGTAAAATTGATTCATTTAGTTAGAAATAGCATGTGGTTCTCTAAGATGACTTCTGCTGACCTCCACTAAATTCCAAGCTTAACTTCAGAATCAGATATCTAATGCGTCAAGAGCTAAGTTAATGACCATGGACGCACGTTCGATTTACGCTTGGAATGGTTAAATATTAAAAAAGATACACGCACACAAAAGACACGCACACACATACACTCTCCCACACACAACATGCACACACACACATATATATATTTATATATATATATATATATATATATATATATATATATATATATATTTATATATATATATATATATATATATATATATATATATATATATATATATAGTGTTTACTTAGATTTAAGCAATTTCTGAAAATCGTCCATGAGCCTACATGGATATAATAATTCTTTGTTACAAACCACTTATTCTTAACAAAAAATATAGTCCAATCGTTAACAATAGTGTTAAATAAAGATGTGGTTCTACTGTAGGATGCTGAGATTACCATGGTCTGAACATGTGAGTAACGACGAAGTTTTAAGGAAAATGGAAAGAAAAAGAACGTTTCTAATTCAAATAAATACAGAAAAATACAGTTAAATTTACTTGGACACATTATGAGGAACGAAGACTTGACACTCACAGGCAAGATTTTGAATATTGTGGGCAAGAAGGGAACAGCGATTAACCTAACCTGCTTGGGTAAATTGGATGGCTTATCAGGGAAGTGTAGGGAAGGATGGTAAAAAGCCAATGCTTATAATGGGATACAAAGAATCGTAAACCCACACACAAACAAACGCACACAGAAATATATATATATATATATATATATGTGTGTGTGTGTGTGTGTGTGTGTGTGTGTGCGTGCGTGAGCGCGTGCGCGCGTACGCGGGGGTATAGGGATGAAGGTGCATGTGTTTGCGTGTGTGCGTGTGTGTGCGTGCGTGTGCGTGTGTGTGCGTGTGTGTGTGGGTTCTGTTAGATTTTATGATGCAAGTCAATGATTTCACAATAAAATTGTTATTAAACAAACAAATTCAGTCAAATCTCCCGGCAATATTTAATTTAATATAAGTACGTCATCTGAATTTATGCTTGAATTTTTTTAAGTCTACAATATATTATTTGATGGCGTCAGTTATTTTGGATTTTATTATAGTCATTAAATTATATGTGCCTTGAGATAAAAACAGAAAAGTAATGTTACTTTTCGATGCTACATTTTGTGTAGTATACTGGACAATTTCAACAGATAAAGAGGAGACTTGACTCAATGGATATATGGTCTTACAGGAGAATCTAATTGGACGAGAGAGTCAGCAACTAAGAAACTTCAGAAAAATGGAAACAAAAATAACTAGACTCTGAAAGAGGCATTTAATATATATAGGACAAATAATAAGGGAAGAAATCTTAGATAATTTGAAACTGGGTATAATGAAGGCAAGATGGACAAAGGCTTGTATAAATGGATAACAGACCCGGGAGTTGGTAAACAAAATTACTGACGTTCCATCATCATCAACCAGCGGACCCTGAATTTAAATCTCGATGAATGGGTGTTTCCTCAGGGTGTCCCCATGCCTTGAGCGTCTTTTGTGATTTGAACTCAAACCAGATCTTTAGTAGATCTCGTACGTACGAGTCATCGGAAAAGATAATCGCTTAAAAAGGAATGGTTCCTTGAACCGGTCCAGTAAGTGTCCAGAAATGTATCTGCGTCCTTGAGGGTGATTAGTGTCTGCGTCCTTGTGGGTGATTAGTATCTACGTCCTTGTGGGTGATTAGTGTCTGCGTCCTTGTGGGTGATTAGTATCTGCGTCCTTGAGGGTGATTAGTATCTGCGTCCTTGTGGGTGATTAGTATCTGCGTCATTGTGGGTGATTAGTATCTACGTCCTTGTGGGTGATTAATATCTGCGTCCTTGAAGGTGATTAGTATCTACGTCTTTGTGGGTGATTAGTGTCTGCGTCCTTGTGGGTGATTAGTATCTGCGTCCTTGTGGGTGATTAGTATCTACGTCTTTGTGGGTGATTAGTGTCTGCGTCCTTGTGGGTGATTAGTATCTGCGTCCTTAAGAGTGATTAGTATCTGCGTCCTTAAGAGTGATTAGTATCTGCGTCCTTGAGGTTGATTAGTATCTGCGTCCTTGAGGGTGATTACTATCTGCGTCCTTGTGGGTGATTAGTTATTTTCCACCCCACAGCCCGTTTCTCACAGGCGAAACGTGGCAAGACCCACACTCATCTATCGCTTTTTCATGAAAAGTGTCCAGAAAAACTAGACTCCTTAGTTCTACCAATCCTAAATCCTAAATGAAAAACATTCTCAACCCTTCGTATTTCATTGGTGAGATGTAAGTTCTACTGAATCAGCTTTATTTCTCCAACATGTGCTCCGTGGAACCGATTCCAAAGAATATGCTTTCCCAATTATTGTAATGTTACTCAGTTCAAGTCCAGGTTAACTGTTATCTTCCTTATGTGTCATAATCTGTGCATTTACTCTGTAATACTCTACATCAAGTGGCTCTTGGAATTGTACAGAATGAACAACATTGTAAATGAAAAGACTGTAAAAAAGCAAACATTATTAACAGATAGAAAAAAAAGAATGTTGTAGAGAGCCATGAACGAATGTGCTTTGCAAAATAGATTAACATGCGTACATAGATAGAAAGATAGAAATGGATAGACTAGCATAGATATAGATGAACATACTGACATAGATAGATAATGAACAGACATGTATAGATAGATAGATAGATAGATAGATAGATAGATAGATAGATAGATAGATAAAGAGAGAGAAGGATATGAACAGACATGTATAGCTAGCTAGCTAGCTAGTTAGATAGATAGATATGAACAGACTGAAATAGACAGACAGATAGATAGATAGATAGATAGATAGATAGATAGATAGATAGATTTGAACAGACTGACATAGAGAGAGAGAGAGAGAGAGAAATATGAACAGCCTGGCATATATAGATAGATGTGGATAGAGAGAGAGAGAGAGAGAGAGAGAGAGAGAGAGAGAGAGAGAGAGAGAGAGAGAGAGAATATGAACGGCCCGGCATAGATAGATGGATAGATAGATATGCACAGTCTGACATAGAGAGATATATAAGCAGACTGACAAGATATATAACAATTTATAAAATCTTTCCTCCCCTTCCCTCATTTCTTTTTAAGTAAACAGGTTTCTCAAGACCTTCTCAATTCTTTCGAGTATTGATAGAGTTTTACATCCTAACCATTTATTACTGTGTAGAATATCGACGTCATTTATTATGTCATTATTTTTCTTCCAGTTACATTGCATATCAATTTCACTTATTACTGATTTTGAAATTCCTCAGTTGATGGGGTTTCTGTTCATTGTTTATGATTATGTAGCGCCAGTTCACAAGGTTCAAATCAGTGTGGTTTTCACTAAGAGCCATATGCTTCACTTGATCAAAGCCATTTTGTACAATTCTCTATCAATATAAGATGTTAAAATGAGTGCTCAATATGTACAACGTTCAAGTTATCAAACGTTTCCCATGTCTCTCTTGCTTTCTAAAATCATTTTTCGGTCCGTCAAGAGTAGATTTTTACTGAGTGTGTCATTTTTTCCCACAATCAAAATGAGATATTACCACCAGATTATATCATTGTATATGACACAGTGCACTAATGTCGCCTGCCAAAACAAAATACTCTAATCATTAGTAAATCTGCATGGTAATGTCACAGTGGTTTAATACTGCACCTACTAAAATGGAGATGAAGAGAAGCTAGTGACTTATCCCTTATCTATCTCTAATTGCTTAATCCGTCGGTGAGAGACTGGTTTGTAAATTTCAATACCGCAAAAACCGAAATAGTAAAGTGTTATCAGCGAGCAGGCTCTGAATTGTTCCCAGTCTTGACATTTGCACATGAGGCTCATTGCTTTGAAACTCTGTTGAGGCTCATTTCTTTGAGACCCTGTTGGAACTCAAGTTCACTTCAGGGCATGGAACTAATATAAACGATTCGTTATTATTGATACTTAAAAAAATGGTCGGCTTCTGGTACCGTAACAGAAAGTCTCAGGATCTTTCTGCTAGGTTGTAAATTTACGAGTGTCAGATCAGATTAAAAATAGAATGTTTGTGCTATATCTGGGCTGAAGCAGCTGATCCTCTTTTACAAGCCCTGGCAGAATTCGAAATCTTTTATGCAGACTTGTGGGAATTACCGTATTTGACGGCATATAAGACGCACCGGTGTATAAGACGCACCCCAATTACAGAAAGGCAAATCAAGAAAAAAATTGTAATAAGTAAAATTAGTAAAATTTTTATTAAATGTTACAACCTAGGCTATATTTATGAGGTATTATTTTAGTTAAACAAGCCATGATTACAATCAAACGAAAAATAACAGGGAAAAAAAGAACACGTGCCTATAAGAATTAATTATATCCGAAAGCAAGAAAACAAAACAAAATCAACCAATTATTACAATTGAGCAAAACAGTACAGTTACCATTAATATTCAGCCAAAAACTTTCCATTATATGATCTGTACAACCTTCGTCTTGTAAACGTCAGAGTGGAATAATCTCTATCTATAAAAAGCAGGATGTGTGTGTGTGTGTGTGTGTGTGTGTGTGTGTGTGTGTGTGTGTGTGTAACGAATGCACGGCCGCAATTTTCGACGGATTTGCGCCAAAATTTACATGCACATGCTCCAAGTTAGCGGAAAGGCCAAGACCGACATTGCATTTCCCAACTCCCATCGATAGTGAAAATAATAGATATTTTCATGCTTCTCTGGCAGTTTTCATGTAGTTTGCGGCCATTTTCTACTGGTCAGAGTGAGAGTCAATAGCTGGCTGGCACGAATAGGCAGGAAGATTCTATTGGCCAGCATGAGAGCCAACAGCTGACTGACACGAATGTTAACTAGCATGCTAGCATGCAAAAAATCGATAGCTGCATTCGTCACAAGTTGGAAAAAATTAAATCTTCATGGCACTTTACTCCAATTGGCTCATTCGCTTGCTTAAACTCAACGTTGATTCTGATTCCCCTGAACTGGGTTGGTGTGAAAAAGTATTTGTTGTTAACATTCTTTTTTCATTCGGTTTTTCCAGTTACGAGGCCTTTTTTAATGCTGATCGTTTTGTGTTCATTTTGTTTAGTTCTTTTTTCGTAACAGATTTAATGTTTAGTATAGAGCTTAGAAAAAAATTCTCAGTGTGAGATAGGCAAGAAGTCACTCCTTTAAAGCCAAGAAAGGGCAAAAATATTTTCAGTCAAGTGATAGCGATTGCTGTATGAGTCGTATGTTTTTTGAATCAAGCACGGGCAACGCCGGGTCATGCTGCTAGTTAGGATATAAAAATTCTGATTGTATTTATATCAACCGGGAGTTATCGCAAGAAAGATATTAATGAAAGAACTAAATTTTACAAATATATAATTTGAATTTATTGTATATAATTTCGTGAAACAAATTATTAATATTAAACGTGATGAAATTAATATAATGAATATTATCAATGATAACACTTGATAATGCATTTTAAATAATGGCAATACGTTATGAAAATTACTCTAAAGTGTAAGCTAATAGGAGTTGTCAGGTAACTAATTTCGGCCGACTATCGTGGGTTTTCAACCTACAGATAACATATAAGACACAGGGGAATTTTTTTTTATTCCTGACCACACCTGCATGTGCCTACGCAGGCAGATGTGTGTGTATATGTGTTTGTAAAAATAGAGACAGAATGAGAGAAGCAACGTAAACATAGATATGATCTGTCGATTCCGTGACTAAAGAGATCTTCAAACCCAGAATGCATAATTTTACATTAAGAACAGAACATATAACACAAAGACCAAGAGCGAGGAGTGGTTGGGCATCCATGACCTATCTTGTTCGTCATCATAACCTGACGAAAATATTTTTATTCGGCAAAATATCTCATGTAAATTTCCTACTGCAAGCAAAACGATATCACTATTTGTCCATGAACTCTTTGCTGGTTCCACATGATCAGCGTTTGGGACGGTGGAAAAAAACATTCCTAACCTTCAGACTACGTGACACTTCTTGCACGGTCGCTTTTAGAGCCCAGGGGTTGAATATAAAGGAACAGTCTATGGTCTTACACTTAGAGCTAATGTTTTTGATCTTTTTTTATTTATACATTGTTAATTTTATTATATTCTTTATTTGCTATATACTTATGTTTTAATTCCTTCATTTAATTATTTACGTTTGCTGTTTTAAAAGCATTTATCTCCGATATTGAGCAATTCTCAATAAATATAGCCAATTTTGAACAATATATGTTGTTTAAATAGTATTACAATTTTCAAAATATATAATTCATATTGAATTCATTGCTATATTAGTTGCTGTATATTTAGATATTCTTGATATAAAAAGAAGAACCAGCAATATCATTTCTCCTGATCTGGCGACTCGGCATTAGTTTCTGCTGTTGGACGAAGCTCGAATGCTACAAATGCCTTTTGGATATTATTAAGAAATTTTTCGACTGAAAGAGACTTTGTTAAGCTGATTTAATTAACTTATTTTTCATTTTTTCATTTAGGTCTTTTTTCCCGTTTTCCACCATCATTATTTTTATTTTCCTGGTTTGACTAAAGTCTTAAAAAACTTCTTTTTTTGTTGCTTTTGTAATGAATTTATAGTTCCTTTAATTTTATTGGCGTGATCAGAAAAACTTGAAAACTTTTTAAAAAATCCTTTTTTTGTTTTTGTACTTTTTTAACAGCTTATTCTTTTCTTCTTGGCAGTCCTTTTTTTTCAGTTTTCTCGTAGGTTTGGCCGCCATATTTAATTCTAGTTTTTTTTTGTTTTTTTTTTTACTAAATCTTTACCAAACTACTTGTTATGTTTCCTTTTTGTTTAATTTACTTTCCTCTTTTATTTATTATCTACCTTATTTGAATTTGTTTTTAAGAATTTTTTTTTTATTAATTATTTTTTATTTTACATTTGAACGGATTGTTTTTTTTTGTCAATCGTTTGATTATTTTAGATTTCCCTCCGATTTAGGCCGACTTATATTTTATCTTTTGGTTTAACATTTTTATTTCTTAAAGTTTATTGCTTTAAGTTTAAACACTCTTTTTTTTAAAATGCAACTTGTTTTTGTGTACTATCATTTTTTATTTTCTCCCCCAACCCTGTTTATGGTGATTCTTTTTGTTTAAATTGTTCTATTATTTACAAGAAATCTACTTTTTATTTTCTTCTTGAATCTTACATAGTAACCTGTTATCGTTTCTTATTTTTCTCCTCCCCTCCAAATATTATTTTTTCACAAGGTAAAAATAATAAAAAAAATAAAATAAATATTTATCTGTTTAGTTAGGGGGTAAATTCTTTCCCAAGATGGCCTTTGTCGGATTAGAAAGAACCATTTCGGGTCTACGTCTAAAGCAAACCTCCCCAGTAAAAAGAAACCTAGTAGAAGCAATCTCGAACCCTCCAGTTAATGGAATGAATGTACTCACTAAAGATAATAGTAGTACAGAAAATAAACAGACCAAATATAGTAGCAGTAAAACTATTAACCAGAATGTGCAAAAGAAATGGAAACATCTGAAAAACCGACAACCGTGGATTCCGTTTTGGAAATCCCAGCCACTGCGGAATTATTTGATAAAGCAAAACGTTACGAACACTAATGAAAAAGATGGACGCTTAGAAGATCTCCCAACAATGCCAGAAGTTCGAAAAGAAAATAGATTCATTCTTCCTGGTGTACAAACGTACGCGCAAAATTTGTCGCTCCACAAAGAAACACTTATTCGATCACTGACGTCCTTAGGGGTGAAACTGCAAACAGTAATAAAATTAACGAGTTTTCCATGTGAGAAGTACTGCTGCCCAAAGATTATCTCCAAGTGGCGAGAAGAGAGTTGATAATGATGAACCTCATGATAATAACCGAATTCGAGTGTTAGCGAAAGACAAGTAGCAGTATTCGACTCCCTCCACGACGTTTATGAGAACACATAGCTGCCTTTTTTAATCGGTATGGCTAAATCCTTAGTGCGACCTCTGACAACCTGAACGGGGAATGGGGCTTTGATATAATACTCGATCCTTTGGACTTCGTCTCCATCCCTAACTGTGCGACAGGAAAATGCCGGCAGAAGACAATCTTGTTGGAAATGTGAAGAGATTGGCGAAATGAGAAGGCCTCTGGACCTCCGGCACCAGGTGGCACAACTACCACTCTGGCCGATACTGATAGTTTTGCGGCGGCTATAATGGGCCTACCAACGATAAGGCTAGTGCGGACAAACCCTCATTTGGGCCCTTTTCCACATCCTCCACCATAAAAAAAAATAATTTAAAAAAAAAAAATTGTGAACAAGGAAAAGGAAGAAGGGGAATGCTGTATCTTTGGTAGAGGCAGAGGGAATAGCCAGACAGCAGAAACTCAGTCCCCTGAAGCCCTTAGGGCAAAGAACACACAGTCGCACGGCGTCGTACACAATAATGCCTCAGAAATACAGAAAAAAAGAAACCCAATTGGGAAAAATTGAGATATTGAGAAATCTAAAAGAAGATTTGGAAGCTAAGCGGGTTAACAAACCAAAGCCACCAGTTGTGTGCTGGACCCATCATCCTCTGTCGCGTCTCCGCCGTCATCTAAAAAACATTTGTTCATCAAATCATTCGCCCAAATCACTAATTTTTATACTGACCATTATGAGACGGCATTACTGTGTGGTTTCAACCATCTCACCACCAGGTTGCCCTGTAATCAGATCGTGATGAATCTAATATCGAATAATTTGTGTGCATATGTGTATGTTTTTCAATTATAGTCATGTTTTGAATTGTCTGCTCATATCTATCGCTATTTGATAATGTCTGTTAAAGTATGTGTGTTTGTGAAAGTCAATGTTTTTACTTGCGTGAATCTGCGTGCGAACGTGTTTGCATATAAACTGACTTTAAAATTGATTTTAATTTTCCAATTTAACAGAACACCTTACAATTTTTTCCCGTACTTCGAGTGATGCACAAAATTAATATGTTTAAATTAATTAGCAGCAACCTATTTGAACTTATGCAAAAATTCAGGTATTATGATTTGTTACCATTAGAAATAAACACTTGAAGATGAAGTAATTTATGTAATAGGGCTGCCATGAAGCCAACACGAAAATGATATTAAATGATATAAATGTTAATATATATATATATATATATATATATATATATATATATAATTGTGTATTTGGCCAATAATACCTCTTTTACATAAGTTTTAACAATAGATTAAGTAATAACAACAATGAAAATGATCACAAAGTGCTGATCGTGTTTGGAAAGTGTCGTGTTAACCCCTTCTAGTTTCATAAACCACCCCTAGAAGACGGTCTGCTGACTATAAATAATCTGTGGTAACTTTTGTAGCCTCTTCTTACTTTTTCCGCTTACACGTCAACATGTAAATCTCTCGCGGAGAACGCGTTCCTTTTCGGAAACACATGAACTAACCACACATGCGCAACACGCGTACGTACGCATATTCATCGTCTTCACATACTTTAAATCAAAGGGTTTCACATTCATTTGGCACACACATTGTATTTGTCATTTGTGTGCCTATCTTGTTAATTCATTATCATTTGTTTGTACATATACATTGGTTCTTGATATTTCTTTCCATTTATATGGACTTATGCCATCTTTGTTGTGGGTATTTCAGGAGACAGCGTATTATTATTATTTCAAATACTGACGTTACTAACGCCCGCAACAATTTGAGAAACGTATAAACTGCTTGCAACAAAAATAACAAAAAATCAGTCCCGTCAATATATATACATATATGTATAAAATATACCTGATGTGTTAAAAAGAAAAAGAATTTTTCAAAAATACTTGATAGAATGGCCGAAGGTGCTCGGATATATAAAAACATTTAGACAGTTATTACACTCTTTATGTCTAGAAAAGTAATTACTTGTTGAATGCAAGTAAAATTGAATAATAATCTTAATCACGGTACTTTATCAGTCATCTTTAATAAAACTGTTGTTTGTGGTTGTCTTAAGTACCAAGGAAGATAATGCCTGTTAAGTCACTAGATCCTCAGACTGTACCTTTCGAACTATGTTTGCTGTAATTAATAAGGTAGATTTTTGTAGCGTTTACAAAGTTTATAGCAAAGTTTACAGCAAATTGTTCCTCAAAGCTTTTAACCTTCAATGTGATGGAGCCGAGTGTTCCAGTCACTACCCGGATTCCTTTAACACTTTCTTCTGGCATTTCAATCTGGTAATCTCAAATTTCAGATCAGTGCAGTTACTGATCTTTTTTGTTTGCTGCTATATTGTAGTCAGGAGTCAAATTACCAGATTGAATTGATGGAAGAAAGTGTTAAATGAATCCGGATAGTGACTGGAACACTCGTCTTCCCTTAACACATCACGATTACGAGCTTTACTTCCATTCGACCACGTGTAAAATTCTCGTGTTCATTGTTTACCTGATATTCTGGAATAAAATTAACACGTGGTCGAATGGAAGCAAAGCTCGTAATCGTGATGTGTTAAGAGAAGCCGAGTGTTCCAGTCACTATCCGGACACATTTAACACTTACTTTCGGCATTTCTATCTGGTAATCGAAAATTTCAGATCAGTGCAGTTGCTGATCTTTTCTGTTTGTTTCTATATTGTAGTCAGAAGGTATGGCCGCCTATTATTCCTTTTCAGCTGGGTTGAGATCGAATATATTCGGTTTTGATGTTCCATAATTCAATCTGTTTGCAAGTCGTTGTCCTAGATTATATTTGGTTTTCTTCTTCCATTTTTTTCAATTATTATTGTTATTATATGGATTTTCATGTTTGCACTAAATATTTTTGGCGTATCGTGGAAGATGGGGCAATATTAACTCGCCTTAAAAAATAGCATCCTTCTCAGTATCAGTGCAGTAGTCTGGCCATTCTCACCCTTCACTGAATTTCCAGCTGATCTAATCTCGATTTTGATAAAGTTCCAAGTGCACTTACTATTTATTAAATATGCGAGTGCATTCCAACTAGTTACAAATGCGTTCGAATTATTATAGTTAATAACTATTACTGAGTAGTGGGTTCGATCTTAACTGGTTGTTTCATGCTTTAGGCATTGTTTCTAAACAAAGCTAAGATTATTCATTAAAAATATTTCTAAATCTCATCTTCTTAGCGCCAAGATAATGTCCACAGTTTTGTCTAATAATCCTTAATCCGAAAGTTTTCTGGTGCATACACATCCGTAATCCGGCAAGATATTAGAACTTATTTCATATTAAATAGGACCGTCCTCTTGCTTGGAAGTAATTTTTTGCATAGATGTAGAAATCTACAAAATAATTTGTTTTTACATAACAGTCATATTTCTTTACTGCGTCTCTTTATCTTATCGTCATAATCTTATCATTAGTATATGTTGCCACCCTGCGTCAGAATGCTAACATATTTCAAACCATTTATTATAATCTAGAGCAAGCTTATTTCATGTCTGCCACCCTTTAGAGCAGGTTGATTTTTCATCTTTTTAGAGAATCATCATTGCACTCATTGTGAATGCTGAGATGTGATGTGGCACGAAAATTTAGGTTAATAGATTTCACTTCATTTCGAGCATTTATTTTTAAAGATGATCTGAAAAAATGTACAAAAATACATAATTTCGGTAGGTTTTACTTTACAAAACTGACATCAAAATTGTGCTCTTTCGTGAATAAATCCAAATAAAGTTACAATCTTTTGTACTAGATGCATTGAATAGGACATATATTCAAAATTCTAATTATGATTCACCACAAAATACGCATTCTTTTATTGTATTTGATAAATAAAATCTATGTAAAACATTGTAAATGGCTACAAAAAAAGGCTAATCAATGAATAAGAATGTTTAGATCATTAATAAAAAACAAAGAAAATAGATAAAAGTCTATATAACGCCATTGTGACGTCTTCCCTCGGTCGCAGCGCCGACTGTGACGTTCTATCCTGATCTACCACGGCGCCAGTTGTGACGTCCCCAAACTGCACCAATTGTGACGTCCTCGCCGCTGCGCCAGCTGTTCGCTCCTCGCTGCTCCGTTCGGGTGTCGCTGCTCCAAACGTGACGTCCGCCTGTCGCGTCAGTCGTGTTGTCTCGTCCTGTGACGACCAACTGGCTTGGTATCGGTCGCGGCACCCAAATGTGACGTTCTAACCTTTTGGTGATTCGGGTGGGAATCTGGTTAGATTTGATATCAGCCTCGTCGTTCCCAACTCGCTTCCAACGCCTGGTTACCAAGGTAACTGCATTGATCTCCAGTCTGCATACCCACGTTGTGAATTGATCTTAGACAGACGAGATCAAACAGTGGTTGGGGCCGTAATGCAAACTGAGTTCAACGGGGGTGATACTACACAGATATGCATAAAAGAAAATAAAATGAAAACTCAAAAATTCAAAGTATCAAAGAAAACGGTAACAAACTTTATGTCTAGTTGTTCGATACATAGGACTGCATCTATCTCCCGACCCGTTCTGTGGATTGTGACACGTCGTTTTCCGTTAGGCAAGTTTTTAACGCTTCAAGTTGCCTGCTCTCTAAGAAATTGGCGTTTCAGTGTGTCTTTGGACGAAAGTCGAAAAAAAACTTATTTCGGTGATCTGGTTCTAAGTCGCTCTCCAAAATAATTGTTCTTGGGTTGAAGAGGAGTCCGGAATTTTGCGTGAATCTTGGTCAACTATCTGCGAGGCGGTTTCAACTGGAGACTGACTCTGGGAACTCAACTCTGGAAACTCGAGCCCGAACTCTCTGATTTCTGCCTGTTGGGGCCTCGCTTTTATTGACGCCGACCAAAACCGGGGTGGGTCTGTCGGCGTCGGGGGGTTCCTCGATAATTCTAAATACATATCCACCTCTTTTATTTCTGGTTAGGGATTTTCCACTCTTTTCCATTTTTGGGAACCTTTCCTCACTCCCATTTTCTCACCATACTTCTGAGGGGCGTGAACTGCCCTCCCCACTTCCTCGTAGCAGCTTCTCATACTTATACTCTGGATGAGGCGTCGACAGCCTTCTTCGTGCGTCACGTGATCACCACTCGGCCAATGAGGTCTTAGTCGGGTATCTTTCCTCCTCCTTCGTGCGTCACGTGATCACCACTTGACCAATGATGTTTTAGTCGGGCGTGAACGAATCCGCGGCTTTGTTTAAAAAAAAATATCTTGCTTAACATAAAAAAAATATCTCTTCTCTTTCCCTTTTCTTCCGCTTTAATTACCGTTATCATTTTTATATCCGCAAACGGACAATATGACAACTCTTGTTCTACACGTGGTTTTTGTCAGGTATTTTATCGCTAATTATCAAAATGGGTGGTCTTCTTAACACGGCCTCAAAAAAGAAATATCTCTAAAGGAAGGAAGAAAAAACACTTCTGGGTCCCCATTCATTTTCCTTCGGTACATATTTCTGATGACATAATTTTATTATCGCAGGCCAAAGTTGTTTCGTCGAAAAAAATTCGGTCAGCGGACACGGCTTGTGTGGTTTTTAATTTTTCATATCTACCCAAAGTCCTGTAGTTACAACTGTGTTTTGTCAATTATCAAAATTAACGTTTTCAATTGAATTTTTCGTTGGCCAGTCGAGCAGCCGTTTTGTTTACGTACTCCTAGATAACACAGCCGTTATCAAAACACATCTGTTTCTTTCTTTCTTTCCCTTTCTTCTTACCCAGAATTTCCCTATCATTGTAATGACACCCTTTCGCCATGGTTACTTATCAATATATTCATTGTCTCTTAGGCGTGTGTGTGTTCTGCTGATCACCCACGATTCGTCTCGCCTTTCTTTCCGCCTTCTTTTCTTTCTTTTCCTTTCTCTGCCTCGTAAATGGTGCCACACCATAATACTGCTGGGCACAAATTATAAGAAAAATTGTTTTAAATTTGAATGGGTTATGGAAAATCATACTAAAACTAAAGCACTATATAAAATATTACATCATAATATTGCGAAATTGTTCAGTTCAATATCCCTTTCAAGTAAATGATCGTCTTATTTCATAGTAGAATGATTTAGCAATAATGTGATTGTAATATGAATCTTCTCCATATAGAATTTCTAAAGCTTCATTAAATTATGCAGTTTGTGATATAAGGCTTTAACTGATCACCGAAATGAAATTCCAACTCAACGATTTTTAATCTAAACTTTATCTTTAAACTCATTTCCTCAAAAAACGGTAAAAGTCAGATGAGATTTTGATTCGTCAAACCGAACGTGGGAATGTTAGAGAGATAAAAAGTGCTTTCAGGGAGTTAAGAACTTACACGTCGATGAATGTAGACGTGGAATTTTCGTATGTAGAAACTGGTCCCCAGTGGAGTGGAATAGCAACCCCGCTAGATAGTTAGTAGATGTACACGTTAACGAGTTTAATAAAAAAGATAAGTTTAAAATACCTATTGTTAAAGTTCTCATTTTACCTCCGAACTAAAACAAAAATGAAAAAAAAAGCGACACCCCACCGGAAGAAGACGGCCGAGAGAAAAGATACAACGACGTAAAATCAGCTCCGTCAACCAACACCCGTTCTAACAAAGAAGAGTATACAATATTATGCTTATTTGTCGCAGTGGCCAAGACCTACCAGAAGAGAGTTGGGTATACAATAACTGCGCTATAATATAATCTTATTATATGACTTAATGGATAGCGGCTCGGATTGAGGAATCGGAGAGCAGAGTTCGAATTCCAGTCGAATCCATTACATTGACTTACGTGCTAACACCCTTGGGAAAAGTTTGAATTCTCTTCTTCCCCCAGCTATGGTTAAATAGCAGGACAAATCGGGTTCTATAGCATTGGATGGCAACTGGTCTACCGCAGAAAGAAATGGCAACCTACTGCGGGAGAAATCTGCCTCCTCAGTCATGTATAAAAAGATACATGATCGCCTAAGCGTGTATCACGAATGGCTCAAAACTGACTGATATTATCTCATGGTTTCTCTAATATTGATTTAGAACAATAGTTTCTAGTCTTCTTAAATAGACGGCGTGTGAAGATATTATTTAGTTTCACCTGAAAAGTGTCAACATGTTATTCTATACGATTTGCGTGTGGATTGGGAATTGTAAATAATTTTACGTTAAAAGTGAAAATGAAAGTAAACCATATGCATTTTCGTTATTGTTTTTTTTTTATTATTTCTAACCCAACTGACTCTTTTTTCGAGTTGTACGTTTTTGAATATAGCGCCACGAGTGCAAGATCACGTATGCACGATAATTCAGAATTAGATTGGTGCTAATTGCTTTGCGTGATACATTATTTTTATTCATCTAAGCAGGCAAACTTTTAGAAAATTCATTCACTTTTCTTTTTACAGAAATTGTTTATTACTGCATGATCTTATTGCAATAAATCTACACTCGCGTGCACACACACATATATACGCACACACGCATACATAAACACACGCATGCTCAGAGACAGAGTGAAAGACAACACAGTATCAATCGGCTCACTCTCTCGAATGGAATATTACATAAGACCGTGCTTAATTAGGTATTCTGCGTGTATGTGATGTGTGCTAGCAATAACTGCTCACTTTCATTCGTTACTTATTCCTTAGAACACCATCAGGGATTTGTCCTGACCTTTGGCTTTTTAGTGCAATATGAAATAAGTCGCCTGGAGAGACATACCTCTCACTCTGGAAGCGATATCTTATATATAGGAAAAAGCCCAACCATGGATAATGGTATTTCTAGCAAAAACGATCAGATGATACGGTGAAAACATTTGGAATGTACAAGAATTATGGTACTGTTGGTAGTTGAATAATCGGGGTATTTCTGGTCATGCCTGCTCACTATTTAATACGTGTCGAAATGCAAGGTTCCCGATCAGAAGGTTTGAGGAGAGTTGAACCACATCTTAATTGCTGTTCCAAGGTCCACCCTGACCCAGTGTGGTAGAACCTGTAAGGATTCCAACTAGCGCAAATAGTTAACCCCACAAAAATTGGGATCAAAACACTATGAAAGTATAAGAATACATTTTTGTAGAAGTGCCAGCAATGCGTTTTCATAATAAAGGAATTATTAGCAATAAAGTTTTGTAAAAAAAAATAAAAAACAATATTAAGAGAAATACATTTTTGTCAGGAAAACGAAGTTATACATTTGGTAAAAGGAATTACTTAAGCTCCCAAGAAAATTAAATTTTGATATTAAATGACCCATAAAGTGTTGATATTCTATTAAACAAACAAACAAAACAAACAATTTAAAATGAAGAAAAATGGGCAAAAAGGAGATCAATTTGCATAGATATATAATATTAGTATAGTTTTTTTACATAGATATTAGTATAGATATTAGTAACTGTCCCGCATTTTTAGATCCACGGTGTGCATCTCACTATTAATTCATACTTAATCTGCTATAACACAGGGAAGCCTACAATAAATCACTATAAAAGACTACGTTCAAGAAAAGTGCTACAAAACGTTTTCGCTTCCAAATGAACGGGAAAAATTTCTTAGTGAAACCAAAATTTATTGGCCGTCATGACCGTAGTCTTCACAAATTTGATGATAGATTCCCTGATGAAAACATGACTCACTTGTTTCATTCGGAGCTGTGTAGAGTATGGAGATTATTGATTTCCTATTATGATGATAATATTCACAAAAAAACGATATTTGCTTCGAGGATTTGGAGCTCTTTAACGTGTTTAAATATTGGTGGATTTTAAGTGTAAGTGTATTGATAGTATCTTTATTCGGTTTTGCTAACAAGGTCAATTTTATTGAGATACGTTTTAATTTGGATAACTTGAAAGTGTTTGGTTGGAAATCATTTTAATTATTTCGCTGGTTTGGTATTACTTAAATGTATAAAGTTGTTATAAAGACACGTTTTCAGCTCAAATACGTGAAG
This sequence comes from Acanthosepion pharaonis, assembly GCA_903632075.3. Taxonomy (NCBI): domain Eukaryota; kingdom Metazoa; phylum Mollusca; class Cephalopoda; order Sepiida; family Sepiidae; genus Acanthosepion; species Acanthosepion pharaonis. The sequence continues at coordinate 742,339 of CAHIKZ030005388.1, read as the reverse complement.
AATTCTGGTTGAAAATCAGAAAAAATTATCGATAGCAGGCTGATGCTTTTTTTTTTAATTGGTATAGCCCCAAGCAACAAGTACAGCAAATAAGAGGCAAGTGGTTACAGGGTGTAGAAGAATTAAGTACAGAAACATTAGTAATGAGTAGAAAGAGAAAGCAATAATGAGGACCACAGTAGATAGCGATTGATATGCATTTAAAATTTGCAGATTAAAGTTGGTTGAAAAGCATGGGGCCAGAAGCGAGTTCCATGGACGAGAAGTGCGAGTAAAGAAACTGTTAGCATAGAAGTTATGGCTATATGTAGCTAGTTCAAGTATAAATTAATGAGATATTGCTGCCAGTCTTGTAATGCGCTGAAATTTATACAGTCTACATACCATAGAGAAGAGCTCGTCCGAAAAACTACCATGAGAGTACAGTATTTACATTAGTCGGACTATTGTCCTCATCTTTGTCGCCATATTTGTCGCCATATTTGTCACAACGTTTCGGTCGTTGTACGCTCCGGCCTTCTTCAGGTGGTAGGAATTTCGAACTGAACCCTTTATTTCGATCACTGGGGTAGACTGTTCTAGTTCCACGTGCCATGTTTGATGGATGTCAGTTATCAGTTATCTCCTGCTAATTTTCCCTCTGAAAGTTCTCCACTGCCTTAACCAGAAATTGAACTCACCTTCTTTGGGTCTGTCACTGGATCTAACCAATGCCTTTATCCACTGTGCCATGTGTCCTTGAGGACATCTGGGTATGAAATTCTGAGTATTATAAACCTAATGTTTTCAGCATCATTTTTACCAGTGCTCATATTGCAATTTTTGTTGTTATCATTGCATGTCTTTACCAGAGTTCATATTGCAACTTTGTTATCATTGCTTTTCTCTGGCACTTTTTACTGGTTCCCATATTGTATTTATTTCTATGCTTGGTCGGCTCAGGAGATTTTTGTGGCCTAGCATATGTGCTGATTCCTTAAGTTTACGAATTTTCCAATGGTGTTCCCTATCTATGATTTCAACATGATCCCACAGGGGGCGGTGATCTCACTTCTCTCTCCATACCTGGTCAGCCACGCCTGATTTTTCTACTTCCCCTCTCGATACAGCTTTCTGGTGTTCTTGAAGCCTTACCTTGAGGGGGCGGCCTGTTTCTCCTTTATATTCCTTTCCGCAGCTGCACGGGATAGCGTACACACAGTCTTTAGTCATGTTCCTCTCTGTAGGGGCTCTCACTTGTGAGAGATACCTGCGAAGTGTTGTCACGCTTTTGAAGGTTGTCCTGATGTTATATGGACCGCAGATCCTTTGTATTTTCTCTGATAACCCCTTCACATAAGGCAAGCAGACTGTTTTCTGAGTGTTGTTGTCCTCCTCCTCCTCCTCTTGTACCCGCCTATCCCAGTTTTTGGGGGCTGCTGCCATGTACCCAGGGTAGTTGTTACGTTGTAGGGTACTACTTATACTGACCAATTCCTTATCTAACGTCTCTGGATCGCTACTTATGACTTTTGCTCGGTGTTGTAAGCATCGGGCGATCCCTTTCTTTACCATGAGAGTATTTATAAAAAAAAAGGCAAAGAGAGGCAACCTTACGTTGTAAGAAAAGTAACTGCAGCCGAGTCATCAGATCAGGACCAATAATATGATTGCTTCTTTTTTGTATTTTATAAAGGAGCTCCAGACCATATATGGCAGCAATATTCTAAGCATGTATTAATGTTAAACTTATAAACTGCGTCTAGAGATTATATGCAAGTTATGAATTGGTATAAAGAGTTGCGTCTTTAATGTTAAAAGTCCTATTATGATATTGTTTAGATTCTACTCAATATTATTAACTTAGATATATAGTGATAGAGAAAACTATTGTTTTTGGTTGGAAAAAATTTTACTAAGTTAACAAAACAGACTAATTTGACTGTCAGTAGTTTATTTGCAACTATTTATTTTGATACTTTTAAATTATTATACCTTGTAAAACTAATGTAAAAAAATAATATGAAAAGATTTTAGAACAAATCCGTCGATTTCTTAAAGGAAAAACATTAAAAAAAAAAATTTATTTTAAAAATGAAAGATATATTAACAAAAAATAATAAGAACGTCCTAAAATTTATTGCACAAATGCTCCTTTCTTTTCAATAACTCTTCGCAGCCTATTGTCAACATCTGATGTTAGATTTGCAATTTAACTGCCTCCCAGATGTCATACTTGCTGTTGAATTGCCTTCCATTAGAATAAATATCGCTCTTGAGGATGCTCCACAGGTTCTCAATGGGATACAAGTCACAGCTATTTGAAGGCCAGTCCATAAGAGAATCTTCAACAAATCCCTTTTCTTTCAACCACTATTTAGTGAACTTTGATGCATGACTTGGTGCGTTGTCTTGCATAAAGATCATAGATCTATGCTTGGCTAAAGACTGGTTATCAAGCCATTCAAAGAAATATTGCTCCAGAAAATCACAGTAACTTTTGGAATTCATTTTAACTTCGTCTTTCAGTTTAAATTGACCCACGAGCTCATTACCAATAATCCCAGCCCATATCATGATCCCACCACCGCCTTGTTGGCGTTTAAAAAATTTTCTTGTGTCATGTTGTTTGCAAACCCATCCTCTAGCCCATCTATCGGGCCCATCGAGGGTGATCCTTGATTCGTCTGTAAAAAGCACTTTACGGAAATCAGTTTTCATGTATTTTTTGCCCACTGCATTCTTCTTTCCTTATGTTTTTTTGTTAAAATGGGTTTCTTTATTTGATTTTTTACATCGACAAACTTCCTTAATGCTTTACACCTTGTTTCCCTTGACACCATAGGAGCTCCAGTGGCCTCAAATATGAACGCACTTGACGCATTTGGGTTTCTTATTAATTCTCTTCGGATATGTGATAGATCTCGCTTTGTTAAATTACTGAATTCAGCCTGAGATTTTTTTTCCTTGGTTAAATTCCCATTTGACATATTTTCTTGATTGTTCGATGATCCCTTTTCAAATCCTTAGAAATTTGAAGCGAAGACTTTCCTTTGCTAATTTTTTTGATTATATAGTTCTTTTTTACGAGCCATAATACTAAATTCTAGTTCTTGCAAATAATCTCTTGACACTGCAAATTGCTATAATTACTGAAAAAAATACTAAATATCAATCTGAAATTGAAAATTGGGATAGATTCCGGAGAGAAAAACTGCCTCGCTCAGTAGGGTAAACCGACCTTCTTAGCAGGTGACCTAGCAATAGATTCAATATCACTTTCCCCGCTTTATGTCAGCTGAGAATGTTAGCCCGAGGAGGCGTACTGAGTCATATTCAATGAGTCACTTCGGAGGAGAGCATCAGCCATTCTGATGGAAGGTAGAGACTGGTCTCTCAGATGATTAATGGTGAGTGGCTTAGTTTTGGAGGTGTTAAAATTGACAAACCATCTTTTGCCCCAACTAACACCGGTCTTGAGGTCGTTTTGGACAACAGCTGCCTTTTCGACGCTGTCGCACTGATCAGACTTACTTTCCAGCTAGGAGTAAATAGTAGTGTCGTCAGTGAAGATGCCAAGTTGAGGGCAGAAGGTCGTTAACGAAAATTAAAAACAGCGTAAGAACAAGGATGGAGCCCTGGGGAACACCCGTTAGTACGAAAAGATATAGATGATCGACCGTTCAGGATAACTTTCAATTAATAATTTGATAGGAACAAAAGGATCATCTAAAAAATACCCGGATATACAGTAACCTTTCAGATTGTGGAAAAGATCTGGATGCCAGATCCTGACAAGGGCTTTCTATACAGCCCGGGCTTCAGCATTTTAATCTATAGCATGATAGGCTCTTTCAGCAGTTATCATTAGCACATCAGCAGTTGACCTGGAGAATCAAAAGCTGTATTGCTTGTCCGAGAAAAGCCACTGTGATGAGACATAATGAACCAAAAATGTATTGATTAAGGCGTCTAGGTGTTTCCCAAAAAGAGGTAGAAAGCTAATAGGCTAATAGTTGGATTGGCCGGACGGTTTACCAGAGTTCTTAAGATCTGGAAGAGACGATAAATTCCGACAGGCATGAAATCAGGTGGTAGCGAGGCATTTATTATACTGTTTAGAGAAAACAAGAAACAGTTCGGGAGCACACATTTTAAGGAATATTACAGGGTCCACATGCTTTGTGATGATCAAAGTTAGTGATGTTAGCAGAAACCATGGAATGGGTTATATGAATATCACTCAAAGGAGACTCAGTACTAAGTTGGAACTTAGGCAGGGTACCCCAGATGTCAGGATTAGAGTTTAAGGGGAATTTACAGGCACACATTCAGCTTTAACAGAAGAGGGTGATAAAAACTCAAATCGATTGAAGGTGAGGGGAATAGAGAGCTTGGACTTATTTAGTACCCTATTATAGGGCCACCTGTAATCACAAAAGCAAGTTTTTAGACGCTATTCAGTGCCTCAGTTTCTCAGCCAACAGGGATTTGTCTCTTTCGAGGATTCTCTGACATTTATTACGGTCAGTAGCAAATAGGGCCATGTTATGACAAGAGCTGTCTCGCTGGTATAACCGGAAATAGTGGTTTCTGCTATGACGGTCGAGCATACTGGTGTGAACCATAGAGTGGATTGCGGTTTCAGCTGGTATTTCTGAGAACTGATGAAAGGCTAAATGCTAATTACAAAATAGCCAGTTTCCTTATGTGAAAACCGTTTTTAAGTTACCTGATCAGTATGTTTTTAGAAGCGAAGTTAAATCTCTTCAGAAATATTGTATCTATTTTCGATTTAGATATTATTTAAAATGTTGGTAATGTACGTATATATTTAGCTTCTGTCTCGGATAAATTACAAAGCGACGCAATCTATCTGCATAAGTATAAAAGAGTAGGTTAAAAGGTTTGTTTAATGTCTTTGAATTTGCTTCCGACCGGAGGTAGTCGTCATCAACACGGTAGCCATCTTGTTATCCTAATGTCAGTTTCGTTTGAATGCCCCGGAGAGGACACAAATCTAAATCTCTCGGCACTTACTACACTATAACCCAAAGTAACGTCGATTTTTGACTAAGTGTCTCGTTATATATTAAATGAAAGTAAATAATTAACGATTTTTCATCCAAATACCGAAAAACTGCGTCTCCAAATATGACATTGGGTTTTTTTCTATTTGTATTCGGTCCAGCGGCATGAGAGCCGTTGGAATCATGTTAAGCGTGAACAAGTTGTGTCGTTTTTTCTTCTGTCTTGTTACATAACAAATTAGACAGTTTTAGTGTATATTTCTGAGATGAGGTATTACGTACACTATTTACATTATTCGGACTATTGTCCTCATCTTTGTCGCCATATTTATCACAAAGTTTTGGCTGTTGTACGCTCTGGCCTTTTTCAGTGGATAAAAGCGTTAATTAGATCCAGTGACAGGACCCAAAGAGTGTGTTCAATACCTGGTTAAGACAGTGGAGAACTTTCGGAGGGGAATTAACAAGACTTAATTGACATCCATTAGACATGGCACGTGGAACTAGAACAGTCTACCCCAGTGAGCGAAATAAAGGGTTTAGTTCTACATTTTATCCACCTGAAGAAGGCCGGAGCGTACAACGGCCGAAACGTTGTGATAAACATTGCGCCGAATAATGTAAATAGTAGACAGTTTTACGAGTAGATTATATATAAAATATATATTTTCAAATGATAATGTTAATTACAAGCACCACAATTTTGAGATTTGCATCGTAGCGTAACGATATACGATGATTCTCATTAAATGATTTTGACGCTGGAAAAATGGCTTTGTAATTTGAGCAAGGCAGTTCACAGCATACTTGAAGGTGATGATCTAATCTATATCGTTTATAGGATCTCTCTCTCGAGGGAAATATTTTGTTATGAGGCGAATGTGGATAGAGAGTTATGGATAATGAGTTTTACTAAACAAGCTTGCAAGAAAACAGAATCCAAATGGGAACTATTTAATCTGGTGTAGAGCCCACCCTGGTAAACGCTAAAAAGTTACCACCCTATCTGGCACTATTCACTTTACCCATTATCAAAATCCAGTAGCATCCATCCCCTATTGCTGCCGAAGGAAGCAAATAAATAAACTAGAGCCATTCTTCAATTGATTCCGTTGCTTTTCGACCACATCACATTTTTCGTCAAACCTCAACGATTAACTTAGAAAGATATCTATGGCCTAACCAAATGATAGTTCAAAACGCGATAATGTCCCAAAAAATTTATTCGTAAATAGCCGCTTTGTTTCTGATTTTACATAACAGCGACAGATAGATATTTGAATTACCTTTAAAAAATATCTTTAAATTAACAGGTAGATGTATAAATATGTGGTGTGCATCCACAATTTACGCTTTGGCGAGTATCATTTAAAATACCAAGACTTGTAGAGGTATATGATGATGCTCATTCAACGAGTTGACAGTTTCAATAATAAGGCTTTAATTTGTGCATTACAGTTCTAAGTAAAAAAAAAAAAGACCGACATATGTAACTATATTTTGTTTCTGTTATATTTTGTCTTGATCAAAATATTTGTAGTCGAAGACGATTGTGGACCTGTAGCGGTGTATAATGTATTTTCACGATCAAGCTGACAGGGAAAAGGAATTCAAAAAGGAACAGTTTCCCTGCTGGCCAGTCCAGCTTAGCGAATGCTACAAGAGAGAACACTGTTTGACACTCTTCGCTTTCTCTATTATTCAAATCTAGAGGCAGGCTTCCCCTGACGTTGCTAAACAAAGCACATGAATAAACTAGAATCATGCCTTCAATTGGTTTCGTTGTCCGTGATTTTTCCAACAGTGAGGTCACTTTCCGATCATTCACCTTTTCTGCATCAAGCCACAACAGTCGATCATAAGCCCGATCTGAAACATGGTACAAGGAACAACACTAGAGTAGATTTTTAATTTTTAAAATTTCGCATTCTTGCCTTAGGTAAGGTTGAGTTCAACAGATATAAAAAGATATATCCTTTCAGTCGGATGTTTTATCTCTTTTAAGTTATTATATAAAATATACAAACAATTTCTAACTCAAATATGAGCATAACTTTTCAGTATATAAAGAGTGAAAAATATTAATGTTAGTATTATTCATAACAAAATTATCCAATGTTTCTCTTTATATCGAATTAGACATTATCTTTTTTAAGCATTTCACCCCAATCAAGGCGGGAGTGCAACTAGCACGCAAGGGTTTACAGAGAGCGTGTGCAAGAGTTAAGAGTCTTGATAGAGTAAAGGATTAAGAGAAGTATGCGGAATATATCACGGCATCTGAAGATGTCGATTGACATTGCATTTCAATATTTGATGATTACAGCTATCAGGGAAGCAAGTAAGAGGAAGGGAGTTCTACTGTCGGGAAGTGCGAGACATGAAGCTATTGGAGTACAAGAGATGGTTACATTTAAGAGTTTCGACAGTGAAAAGTGTGGGACTGAGTTGCCAACCTAGTATGACGTTTAAATGCATTTAGTTTGGGAACCAACGAAAGTATATCGTCGGAGTTGTTACCGTAAAAGTATTTGTAGATAAGAAAGAGGGAAGTGAGAAAGTGTGTGTAGACGAGATGACAGATCAGGACCAATCACATTGGATATCTGTCTCTGGATTTTGTCGAGGACCTTAAGACAAACAGCGGGGGTTCCAGACCATATATGGCAGCAGTATTCCATGCAAAGTCGAATGGTTGATTTCTAGATTTGAAGGATGTACTCAGGCGAGAAAAACTTTCTGGCACGACACATAGAACTGATACAAAGAATAATATTGTAACAGAAAATAAAGTTATCCCTTTGTCTGATAAATATTAAATTAGAATATTGGGGTTCTCTAAACTTAGGAGATCAAAATATGAATATGTAAATTTTAAGGAATACTCTTCATATGAATTAATGTTGAAGTAAAATTATCAATAAGTAGAGGGGCCTCCTCAAATCCGCATAGCCAACGATTACTTTCTATGTATTGCAGAAGGAACTTACATTAAAAAAAAATTAAATCATTTTGTCTGTTTCAGTTATTGGAATATAGTAATTTCATATCCAAGATTGCAATATAGCAAGTTCAAACGATTGATATCGATAGAAAGACACGGGTGTAAAGTTTAATTTAAACGTAAAAAGACGAAGACAGACTAACAATTATATTGAAACGGATGGAGACAGAAATATATGAAACAAAAGTCATGTATACATTGCAATATCAAAAAATATCAAGGGTGACATAGCTCGCAGAATTTTGGCCACGCGCCGTAAGAAAAAGACTTTTGTGTAAATTAGTAAGTGAGTAAATGGCACCAATACACTAATTCATCGCAAAGGAGATATTTAAAAGAATTTTTTTTATCCTTTCGTCCCAAGTAAGGCGAACTAGTACGCTGGGGTATACGTGGAGTAAAAGTTAAAGAGAAGACTGAGAATGGGGAGGATTGAGGAAAGAACAAATGATGAGCGATATTGAAGAAGACAGAAGATGGTGATTGACGTTCCATTTAAATTTTTTAAGATTATAGTTATCAGAGAATAAAGCAAACAGAATTAATTTTCAATAGTGGGAAGTGCGTGTGATGAAACTGTTGCAGCACTATTAGCTGTTGCATTTAGCGATTTCAACACTAAAACAATGAGACCTAGTTGCCAATCTAGTAGCACGCTTAAATTCATGTGGTCGGGGTAACAGGGAAAAAAGCTTGTCAGAGCAGTTGCTATGAAAATAGTTTTAAAACAGACAGAAGGAAGCCACGTCACATCATTGAGAAAATGATGGAAGACGAGATGCCAGGTCAGGATTATTTATACTATAGATCCTTCTTTGGAAGTACAACAGGAACGCCATTCCAGATATGGCAACAGTGTTCAATGCACGGAAAAACGGAAGATTTCTAAAGCATATAATGAAGAAAGAGGATTTGGAAAATCTGATACTCACATGAAAAAACAATACATAACTTACAAAAGAAAGCTTGAGTAAACGGATGTCGAAAGAAAGATTAGTAAAGAAATATTTATTAAGAGCTACAAAAGCAGGAAATTGTGGAGAACCACGATCAGCAACGTCCTGAAGCGACACGGCACTTAGTAGAAGAAGAACGGTTAGGCAGGTATCAAGCTTTTATATTTTCTTTATTTTGGGATAAGAAAGATTTAGATTTAGTTTTTGATACTTTGCCACACGCTTCTTTAGATTTGTTCCCTGGTGATATGAGAATTTATTCTACTATTTATATTATAAATCGACATTGCTAATACGTCATATTTTTACAGGTCATGTGGTACGGCATCATGTATTTTATCGATCATACTATCCAACATATTATTAATTAGTTCAGCAGTATTATTCAATCGACGGATCAGGTGATCTGTGAAAAAGTTTCTCTATTTCTAACTTTTTTCATTGCGTAGAATTCTAAAACACATTTGAAAAATATAAACTGTAGAATATCTACAAAAACTCTTATCACACGCTAAGGAAGTTTGAAGAAAAGAATCAGAAACGAAATCCTGTACTTTGGGAAAAAAAAATGTCAGAGTTTATCTAACCATTACTCTGTCAATGTTACAGTTTAACAGAAGAAGCCACTGGCTGTGAAAAAAAAAATCCTGAACTTTGTTTTTGACAAGATTTACATTCCTTGAGGTACGTGAGAAAACAACAGAAAAATAAGTTTTATTTTAATTTAATTTTTTTTTTTAGAAAGCCAAAGTATAGACGCATCAACAATATTTGAGATTGACAGTGTAGCGTAGCAATATACGATGTTGCGCGTTAAATGATGTGGAAGTTTGAAAAGCTAAAATGCCGTATCAAACAAACCCATGAAAGAAATTGAGTCAATTTTGATCTTAATGAAAAAACCCAATGTTTGATCACCTCCAACTGGAATTCTCGGAAATCGATCTAAAAGGGATCGTTAATACGTTTTAGCGTGCATGTCTTCTTTTGAAAAAGTAATTTTACTATCAAATTCGGCGAGAAGAACGGCATTTTCTTCGGCATATTTTGCTTTCAACTAAAGGTTTGATATTGGAAATATGCTGCCCAAAGGTATAAAAGGGACATATTTCATCTTTCGCCAGCTGACGTCTAAAGAGATTAAATTTCATTTTGAAATATTTTACTACTGCTACTCCGTGGGAAATTAGATGTCATCTTCACAAAGTAAAAGGTTACCTTATTTCAAGACGAAGTTTTACAACTTATTCTGTCTTTCTTATCAAGGTACGAAATGTAAATTGTCCTGGACGGCCACTTTTCTATGGGAAAGGTAAACTCGAGTGAGTTACACCGTAGAATTTGTAAATGGCAGCAATATATCGAGACTAATTCTTCACCTCTTCGTCATCGAGTCCTGTTGGTACAGTTGGTATGACACTTGTGTCGTATCGTAATGGTTCGGCTTCAGTTTTAGGTGGTAGATGCGCACTGCTAACAAGTCCCAAATGTAGGATTGAACGGCATTCAAGTGCATTCTGCTGATTTTTTCTAGGCTCGATGAATTACTTGTGATATATATATATATATATATATATATATATATATATATATATATATATATGTGTGTGTGTGTGTGTGTGTGTGTGTCTGTGTGTGTGTAGGTGTGTGTGTGTGCATGTATGTATATATGTATGTATGTATTACTGAATGTTGAGAAAGAATAGCCTACAATTAGAACGTTCGTAACATTTAATTTAAAAGAGGGCTCACTACAGAATATAGCAAAATATTATTTAATTTAATATATTAAATCAAAAGCATGTCAACAATCTCTGCACAATTGCAGTCATGTTTCGGCGCATATCAATGCGACTCCTCGGGCGATTCTAAATATCTGGCGAGAAAACAAATAACTTAATTTCAAAAACCAAATAGGGCTTTACCTTGATCAACAGATCGAAAATGTCCTACGTTAAATTCAAACTAAACTATATATATATATATATATATAGCGAACATTGTCAGGAAGGGGACTTCTTGATGCCATCGGCCTGAAGAAGGCAACCTTAGAAAGTGCCTGAAAACTATGATAGATAGAACTCTTGGGAGCTGTCGGCGGCTGTTCTAGTACGAAGTCACATGTCATCGTAACCCTTCGTGCTGGGCTTGTTCAGACTATTGATCACGCTAAATAACATGCTCTCTCTCCCAGAAACAGTAACTATGGTCTGACCAGTATAGCTGCAGTAAGGGTGAGCAAACAAAAATGCTCATGAGAAAGCGTTTATAATAAGAATAAACTAACCGCTCAAGGAGACGGGTGGCAGTATATATATATATATATATATATATATATATATATATATATATATATATATATATATGTGTGTGTGTGTGTGTGTGTGTCGCTGATACGACGTTTAACAGGCAGTTCTTGATATGATCTTCTGTTAATGACTTCCCCGATGAAAACATTAACCCATTACCTGTCATGAGCCCCATTTGGGGATATGTTAAAATTAAACTCACTACATGTTATTCCTTGTATTTACATTGATTTGCTTACACACATTCCGTTTTCAGAGGTATATTTTTCAATATTATTAGCCGTAACAACACACTTTCTGTCGTGACTTTACTTTTCATGAGTAGAAAAATAATGACTATTTTGAAAAGTAGTTTTTTTTTATTTTTAATCAATGTTTTTTTTTGATTTTTTATACACATATATATTTGATGTTCTAGTTTCTATAAAAACGACAATGGTAACTAGTGAAATTAAACTTAAGGATTAAATAAACTTCTAAGACATCTGTCTGGGCCAAAAATGCGCATTCAAAAAATTTGGTAGTTAAAGGGTTAAAAACGGGCATATTTTTTGCATGGGATAGTTTGCAAAAAGTAACAACATTGTTTCTGGTTAACCACTTTCACCATTTTGTTGTAACAATACTCTATTTTTGTGAATTCATTTATGTGTAAACCGGTGTTTGCTTTCATCATGTCTCCTCCGTTTTTTTTTTTTTTTGGTTGGAAAACTGTAGTCTTTCTATTAGCCTTTTTTCGTGCTGGAAAGAAAGAAAATTATTTATTTGCCAATTTTAAAAGCCCTATGCGAATATTCAATTTTTCTCCTCATTCGGCAAATTCCAATGACAACCCGAGCAAAATCTTTCGCTATCTTCTCTTGCAAATTGCGACAGGCAAAGAAATAATTGGTTGGGCACCGATGACTTTACCTAAGCTAATTGCAAGAGCATCCATCAGCGTTGAGGGGAATAAGAAAACTTTTTTATCTTCTGCACTCTTCTACAACTACAAAAGTCTTCATCATTTTCTGAAACATTTTAATGATGTAGGACTTTCTCAAATTTTTCCTAACACACATATCCCACCCACCATTATGGATGAAATCAAGGAATATGATTTTCAGTGCGTGTCACTTAGAAACGGATATACAGAGAAAGGGAGGGCTATTTTTTTCTGTTTTCAAATTAGATTAAAATGTTTAAATAGAGGCAATGTCAGTGACATTTTCTTTGAATAAGTCAGGCATCCATAAAAAAAAGCATATACCGGAACAGATTCTGATAAACACAAAATGTTTCCTATTTTGAACGTGACACGCGGGTCACATTTTGTATTTTCTACAGGCCTGTTATAGATAGATAGATAGATAGATAGATAGATAGATAGATAGATAGATAGATAGATAGACCTGCAATGTTTAAATCGAAGGGGTAGATAGATAGATAGATAGATAGATAGATAGATAGATAGATAGATAGATAGATAGAAAAAAAGAAAGAAATACAATGTTTAAATCGAAGGCATAGATAGATAGATAGATAGATAGATAGATAGATAGATAGATAGATAGATAGATATGCAAAGGCTGGTATGGAAGCTATATAGATTTGATTATTGGTACCAATTTATGATAAATAAAGTTGAAAAACATAAAAATAAGCGATGGGAAAAATTCTGGTTCGAGTAAAAATGGATTCCATACATACTCTGATGTTTGGCCATATATTGAGAAAAGGAACTTGCTAAGAATATCCCCCAAACACTATTATATATGAAAATATGCGAGAGGCAAATACATAATAACTTTGTTAGCTATAAATTAACGCACTCGATAGATAAGATCTGATTAACAGATTCATAGGCAAATCAATGGAAATTGTTGCTTAAATGTATTCAAATATATGCAGAGGTTTCATAGATTACAATTGTTTCTCGTAAACTCTGTAGCAAAAACTGTTGGTACATGAGTGAAACGAACACACGGACACACAAATTGATTGTTGAGGAAAAGCAAAAGACCTTGAACTCAGTGTCGCAGATAGAACTACGTACTTAATTTAGAATTATAACAATTTAATTAAATATTCAATGACCCACATTTTGCTTACTGATATTTAAAGAAATACTTATGCCTTGCTTCTTTTCCTGTTTCTTATCTGCCTCTTCCTCCGTCTTTATACATATATATATATATATATATATATATATATATATATATATATATATATATATATATAACAAGTATATAACATATTTATGTTAGAATTTTTTAGTATAAATAATTGTATATATATATATATATATATATATATATATATATATATATATAACTAAGTATATAACATATTTATGTTAGAATCTTTTAAAATAAATAATTGTATATATATATATATATATATATATATATATATATATATATATATATATATGAAGAAGTAATAGATTTTTATTTATTAATCCGTCATATTCTGATCATTCAAGTGTTATTTTTAGTGGATACTCATATATGAGTAGACGCTCCGTTTATTTACAAACGGTAACGAAATAAAATGCTGTTTAAAATAAACATAACGCCTTCGTAAATATGGGTATCCAGTAAAAAAAAAAAATACATTTAAACGTCTAATACACACACGTACATACACACATATGCAGGGTCATGCTGATACAAACACACGCAGAGACATAGAGACACACAGACATACAAAAACACGTGCACATATTACATATATATATATATATACACCAAGAGAAAATTCTTCAAGTTAGGAAACTCCCATCTCACAATATCTATCTATCTATCTATCTATCTATCTATCTATCTATCTATCTATCTATCTCCCTCTCTCTCTCTCTCTCTCTCTCTCTCTCTCTCTCTCTATATATATATATATATATATATATATATATATATATATATATATATATATATATACACCGAGAGAGTATTCTTAAAGTCAGGAATCTCAGAATCTCTTAAAAACAACTTGAATGAGTCCGTTTGCCCAGCACAAGGGCTGACCAAACTTAATTCAATACTTTGTTCAATACTCTGGTGTGAAGCCGCATAGTTCATCTAGTGTCTAAGCGTTAACCTTCCAGGTCAACTCTCTGAGTCATCTGACTGTTCCAATACTCTGGTGTGACACCGATATCTCTTAGTATAAAGGCATTACATACTGGCGTAACCACAAATCAAATCCCATAACAAATGTTCTTTATTGACATTAATTTCCATTCAGACCTCTGGTATTTTTAGCCTAGATCTCTTACTAACATATCAGTACAACCCAGAGATTTTCCGAGTCAAACAATGAGTAAAACACTGGCATTTTCAATTCAAGATCAATCACCTCACGCAAGCAGACATATTCGATTTCATAGACATAAAGGACTTAAAAGATCGTGCCTATGCCAAATGACCACAAAATGAAAAATAATGACAGCTAATAATTGGAATCGTACCAGAACCTTTCTCGAGAGCTGAAAAAATCATGGGATATGAACGCTAATTGTAAATTTCGCTATGCTTGTTACCTTGCTGAGAAATATAAGACGAAAGATGAATTAGAAAATCGAGAATGTGTTGCGACTATCGGAGCACCATGTTGTTCCTAGGTGGAAAGTGAAATTTGAAAAAAAACATATACTGGCTTGTTTCAGGCTCAAAAATCTATCAAACGTTTAATGTGAAGTGGGAAGTGATTATAATAATAATTATGATAATAATTTGCTTAATGAAGAAATTTGGAAATCATCCCGTTGCTACTGGTGCTCTTGGCGCCATAACTACTGAATACCCAAAATGGTCCGTGACGACTGGGGGTCAATGTCAAGTGTGTACACATGCAGAAAAGTTGAATTCTTATCACCCCTGATATACTCCGAAGAAGTCTGAAAATATAATGAAAATTTGTTTCCTGTGAACATTGGTTGTGGACAACTGGTATTTTGGGTTCATCTCGATCTACAATATTGTCTTTCCAGATCAAATACTACTACTAATACAAATACTTCTATTAATAATACTCAGAACGAAATAAGCCCTTCATACTTGTTCTATTCAAGTCAACATCTACCAGTAACTGGATTATCCGAGGAGCTGGAAAATGTCATTTGCCCATGAAAGAAAAAGCGCATCACTATGACGGAGGCGTATTATCTGTATAAGATCATATGTAGCATGTGTGGATTTGACGTTCACTAGAAATAATACCGCCACAAGCCAGAAAAGATGATGGAAGAGGAACAAGTCAAAACCATGTAGAATTTCAATATCGAAACAAACCGTATTCTTGAGGCTTAAAGCCAAACATGACTGTCGTTGAAAAAATATAAAAAAATAAAAAAAAGACGAAAATGATTCTTCATCGACGTGATTGGTCCTGAAGATTATTTTATCTAAGTCAATGAAATTTTGAAGATTAAGGATTATATCGACGTCGAAAGTGAAATTAGCAGAATGTGGAACGTTCAGGCCACCATTGCACTTGTTGTATTTGAGGAGTTTAGTTTTATCACACCAAATTTAAAAGCCTAGATTGAGAAAATAGGAATAAAACCTATTATCATATCTCTTCAGAAGTCCGCGTTGCCTGCCGCTCTAAATATTCTGCGAAATGTAATATATGGCGAGCAATTTGATGGAAAACATTATTATAAATAATATAAAGTAATTCCAAGGTCTCCGCTTGTAAAAGAAAAAAGTGTTTGAATGAAGAATGTATAATGATATTATTATCATAAAAAAGAAGACAGTATAATATTGATATTATTATTATATAATAAGGATAAGAAGAAGAAGACAAAAAGAAGAAGATGAAAAGGAGAAGGAGTGTTGTGGATTCCGGGATGAAATCCGGTCTCAAATAAATGACAAACGCAGGAATGAAATATAGCAAATAAATGTATTGATGTAATAATACAATTGGTAATACGGTTAGTAGATCCAGAAATGTGGTTAGTAGCATAATAATATATATATAGTCAGGAAATTCAGTATCGAAGTATGACTTCCTTCTGAGTCTACGTGCTCGCAACTGTGACTCCTACAAAGCGGTTACCTCACACTCTCACTTCCTCACTCCATCACTCCCGGGTATTCACTGGCATCAGTACAAGTACACATTGGACGAGTCCACTTGTATGAAAAGGGGTGGAATTCTTAACAAGAAGTATATAGGAAAATGGGAAATAATTAAGCTTATAGATAAAACAACACCAAGTAAAATATTCAGAGAATATTGCAATAAGGTATGCGAAAGTGAACGGAGTTATAACAAAGAAATAAAATAGAGTAACAACGAGTAGAAGTACAAATGAAAAGAAATGGAAACATGTTGGCTCTAAAGTAGAAAAAGCTCTCGTAAAGAAAGCAAGGGACATGCATATCTCTGGGACGAGATAAAATACCTATTCTATGGGAAAAAGATTTTTTTTTTTAAATTTGATGCAGAAAATATTAATCAATACGTTCTCTGATGCCATGAAGTATCTATAAAAAAAACAACAAATAGCTACCCGAAGTTGTTATGTATTTATTCTTCATAACTGATAATACTGCTCTCCCACCAAATACTTATTTATCCATGTGTTTCAAAAGATTAAAATCAGTTTTAACTGAAAGAATACATTATTTTCTTATCAGAAATAAAATTTCATCTAAAGATAAAAAAAGAATTCAATAAAGGTTCTAATATTTGTCAAGATCACTTATTGCTCAACAGAATGTAACAGGGAAATTGGCATTTGTTAATCTTCCATATGAATGTAACATAAAGACCTCAATGAAACTTTATTCGCTTCTCATATTTTTGAAAGTCCAGAATGAAAATGTAGAAAAGTATTTTACATTTATGTCACTTAAATGAGGGAATGAAACAACTTGGAGATGAATAGAGTAATTTTTAATTCAAGGAGATTTAATTTTGTCTTCAATGTTCTACATTGCATTAATATTCCTTCGAAAATGAATAAATAACGCAACATGTGATTAACAGATACCTTATATCCACTAATTAATTTTCTACATGGACAACTTAACACTATTTTCGGGGCAACGAATTACCATATATACTCACGTATCGTGCGACTTTTGAGGACCTAATTTTAAGGAGGTCGCCTCATAGAGGAGATATAAAATTAGCGTATGTTCTGATGGCCCTTGTTACACTGATGACCAAACTATATATGCATTTACTATCGTCAAATTAGCTTCAAAATAAGGTCATCTAAGGTCGCATGACTCGCGAGTATGTACGGTCGTGATTTGCCTAGCAACAATAAAGGGATAATGATGATATCACCAAGCAGTTTCGTGTAGAAATATATACTAACCTTACTTTCAAAATATTGGTTATAAAAACTGATTAAAAAACTTGTGATTATCAAACTACATTAAGAAGCATATAAATCATTTGGCATAAATATAGGACAAAATGAAAGGCAATAAATAAAAAAAAAACAACATGTTTTCGACAAGTAAAATCAATAAAACTGAATTCAGTACAAACGATACATTTGAAGGGATTAACGCTCCAGCCTTACTTGTTGTTATAATTTCTGCCAGTGTGGTAAAGTGTAATGGATAATAGATGAGAAAAAAAAAAGAAATATCAGAAAACACCTTACCATATATAATATGCACCACAGCAAAATTGATTCCTAGGACAACTGGAGATTGCGGGTTGATCTACATATTGCTCTCATGCAAGACAACAACTATAAGTCTTGAAAGATAGTTTCTCTTAGCCAGTGAATTAAATCTAAAGATTCTTCACCAACAAGATCGTAACAAAAAGTTATATTCAATTCTCGAAGAAAGCAACAGTTATTGTACATCATCTGCAATCCGACAAACAAAAAGAAACACCAAAATTAGATGCAGAAAAAACCAGAGAAAAGGCAAAATTTTAGTGTCAAAGTAAAACATTATGGAAAGAAAAATGCTTACCTTATCGTTGCCAGTGGCAGATGCAAGACCCTGACGCTTATAAAAATCTGAGCCGTTAGTAGTTCGCTTGAAGTCAGAAACTGAGGGATTTATCCAAGCAGTAGAACAAGATCCTAGCGGATACATTTTTAATAAATAATTGTTCGCAACAGGGCTCCATATGCATCCTGGCGTTCATGTAACACTAGTGGAGTACACTAATTTTAAATTGGTTTATTATGAGTTATTTTACTAGTGTGCATACATTTTCCATAGAATTTAGTTGTTTATTTTCATCAAATTAGTTTTCCTTCAAAGGAAATCATATACATTTATGCATTATTTCTATAATACAATCCCTAAACGTATCTATTAGTAAAAAATAAAATAAGCTTTCTTTCATCGAATGGTTATGGCGGTCTACAAAATATTGAGTGGCCCATTGGTAAAACAGAACCACTGCACTAAAAGCTGGGCGCTCTACATTTGCCCCAAATGAATTTAAATATGGACTTGGTTGGGTAAAGAAGTAAAATTAGTGGAACTCAAGCCAACATTATAACCTTTATCATACAGGAAATGGTATGAACACAAACTACAACTAGGGGTGGAATGTATAGATTTTACTGTCCTTTGTGAATTAGATATAATAATGTTCGCTCTATATAAATCAATAAATTATATTTAATCATAATAATAATAATAATAATAATAATAACATCAATAAACTAAACCTCCTTTATTAGCTTAGACCCTGTGCTGACAATCAAAGATTTTGAGCAGAATAAGCTTATAAGCCCCTCGGTGTAATTAAGGGTAATATAAATACCGTAAAAAGTGAAATAGTGCGAAAAGAGTACTATATAAAGGTGCGACTGACGTTAGGAAATGGATTCTCAGAAAAGAAGTATACCAATTATTAACCTTGCCATCCCAGTAGTTCAATATGGTTTTACCATCTTGTACTGGACTGTAAATGATATCAGGATAATGGATTATCAGACAAGAAAGCTTCGTTCTAAGCATAACATGCATCATCCAAAAGCTGATGCAGACCATCTATAAATGCCTCATAAAGAAGTTGGAAGAGGTCTTATTCAGCTAGAATTGTCATACAAGGCAGCAACTATGAGCTTATTAACATACATGAAACAAAAAAGGACTGGATGATACAATGATACAAACACGAAAGTAATTAGAAAAAAAATATTCAAACATGAAAGAAGGTTTTAAATACAAACAAGATCTATATTTAGTAGATTCTGCAGGAAACGAAAAAAGAACCTAATGTTGCATCAAAATTATGAAAAAATAAAAACAAAAAATAAACAATGATAAAGCTCTTGAACAGATGAAACAACGCGCAAGTTAAAACTCTGCGTGGCCAATATTCACAACGTGTTAATAAAACCGATGTTGATAAAGTTAACACTCATCGAAAGTTACGAGCGGAAGGCTTTATTCCTGCAGCGCAAGACAAGTCTTTCCATTAGAGATTTTCAGGCAAATATACATACTAGTGTGTATCCAAAATGCAAGTTCTGTGAAAATATCAGGAAATCATAGACAATCTATTCTCTATGTGTTCTGCACTTGCGGCAAATGAATATAAAAATCATTACGATTGAGTAGGGCAATACTTACACTGGCAATTTTGAAACACTTTCGAAAAGAAAGATTTTCATAAACACTGGTATGAAGATCACTCAGCACCAGTTACGGAAATAGAATACATCAAAATTATATGCGATTACACCATCGTTACAGACCGGAAGATTGGAGCAAATAGAGGCCCCTCTGACCCTTCCAATTACCGTCCTATTAGTCTCCTACCCCTCTTCGGCAAAGTCTTCGAAGCCCTAATCAACGCCGAAGGGGTTAACCACCTTACCTCACACAACCTGCTCTCAGACAAGCAATATGGTTTCCGCTCCGCCCGATCTACAGCTGATGTGCTTACGACCATCACTGAAACCGTCTACCAAACCCTTCAAAATAACGGTGAGGCTGGTGCCGTGGCCCTAGACATCTCCAAAGCGTTTGATAGGGTTTGGCATGCCAAACGCAAGCTCAAGGTTATGGCATTACAGGTCGATTGTTTGACCTAATACAATCATTCCTGTCAAACCGTGAATTGAAGGTCGTTCTCAACGGATTCTCCTCCAGTTCCTATCCCACGAACGCAGGTGTTCCCCAAGGCTCCATCCTTGGCCCCACTCTATTCCTTATTTTCCTCAACGACCTTCCTGACGCCATAGTTTCCCAAGTTGGCATCTACGCGAATGACACTACAATTTATTCCTGCCTCAAAAACAAAATCTAGTGTCGCTGACAAAACTAACCTGGCCGTGCGTCTTGAAATGGACCTCCAATCGGTTGTTAATTGGGGCAAGAATTGGCTGGTCAACTTTAACGCTTCAAAAACTAAACGACTCTCTATTAATCACCATAGAGATCCTTCCCTGCGCCCCATTAGAATGTCTGATAGTCAACTTCTTGAGAGCAACTCTCTGCGTCTGCTCGGTCTCACATTGACTGCTAACTTGAGATGGAACAAACACATTGAGTCAATTGCTTCGTCCACCGCAAGGAAAGTTGGCTCTATGTGCCACGCCAGGAAATTTTTCTCCCCGGAATCGATACTTCAAATATATAAATCAACCATTCGCCCTTGCATGGAGTATTGCTGCCATATATGATCTGGTGCACCTTTTTGTTTACCTCGGAGTTCTTGACAAGATCCAGAGGCGGATATGTAATATAGTTGGCCCTGATCTGGCATCTCGTCTACAGTTGCTCTCTCACAGACGCACCGTCGCCTCTCTCTGTCTTTTTTACTAGTACTTTCTTGGTAATTGCTCCGATGAGCTGCTCTCGCT
Source organism: Acanthosepion pharaonis (assembly GCA_903632075.3). Lineage (NCBI taxonomy): Eukaryota > Metazoa > Mollusca > Cephalopoda > Sepiida > Sepiidae > Acanthosepion > Acanthosepion pharaonis. The sequence continues at coordinate 721,268 of CAHIKZ030005388.1, read as the reverse complement.
CCAAATCTTCTGCAACTCCCTGCATCCTAGTGGCTTCACGCCTTGCTCGGGGCGTAATGCTTAAAAAAAAAAAAAAAAAAAAAAAAAACTGGCCGGACATAATTGTTAAAAACCGAAAAGAAAAATCTTGCTTACTAATTCATAGGACTGTAACCATTACAACCAAGGAATTTGAAAAACTATCGAAGTATAAATACCTGGGAATCGAAACTGAAAAAAATGTGAAATTTGTAAACAAGAATAGTACCAGTTAAAGTAGTATAAAAACTTGGAATGATAAAAAAAATGAACATAACAACATACTGAAAAAATCACTGGAAATCCCAGCTTAAGAGAGATACAAAAAATGTTTTGATAATTACAGCCCACACACTAACAAGTGCTTTGTCCATGTAACGCTAGTGATGTTATGGGAGTTAGAATGACAAATCATGCAATGTAAGCATAACGACACGCCACTACTCATAACCATAGCAGAAATCGAAATATAATGACGATAATAAAAATAATAATAATAATTTCACACAAAATAAATGTTATTTCATATACGTAAACATGCATTCTGATAAAAAAAAAAACAACTTCGCAGCAAGATAATTTTCATCTATAAAAATATGGAAATAAAAGTTACATGAATACGGCATTTTAACACAATCACTACCCCAGTAAGAAGAGGAACACTAAGGATAATTAACAGAATTGCTGATTCGTTACATTATTTACGTAAACCTGAGAAATCAGTACATATGCTAGGCCACGAAAATCTAAGCCGGCTAAGCACAGAAATGAATACCTTATTGCAACCAGTAATAAGGAGTACGAGAGAACAACAAAATTCCAATATAATCTCTGGTAAAAACTCGTTACTGAGACAATAGATTTATAAATCCCAAAATAAATACACTGATATCCTCAGAAACACATGGCTCAGGCGATAGAGGCGTTGGTTAGATCCAGTGACTTGACCTAAGTTAAAAGAAATGCTAATTCCTTATATTATTTACGTATTTTACTTAAGGAATCAGCACATATGGAAGAACATAAAAATCTCCTAAGCCGGCCAAACATAGAAAAGAATACTGGCTACTGCAGTGGTAAAAAAAAATGAAGAGTTGAGTTAAAGGGGGATAACTGTGACATCTGGCTCGTGGAACTAGAAGTATTTACCTCGGTGGATGAAATAAAGCGTTCAGTTCGATATTCTAATCATCTGAAGGAAACCGGAGCGTACAACGGTCAAAACGTAGTGAATATGGCATTAAAGATGAGGACAACAGTCCGAACAATGTAAATAATTACAAAACATAGATAAATGCTGATTCCTTCTTTAAGAAAACCTCGAGAAAAACCTCCTCTCAACTTGACATGTTATGATCGTATTCATGAGTAACGTTCACTAACTAAAAACAGTCTTCCAAAGTGATATGCTCAATAACTTCTTAAGAAAAATATATTTTCCCCTCAGGTCTAAGCAAAAGAATTGGTATGGAACTGGTATAGAATTACATCAAACTTCAAATCAGAAAAATAGGAAATAATAATAATAATAATAATAATAATAATAATAATAATAATAATAAATTGGATGCAGCATCTCAAGACACCAATATTAAATGTTGTTATTGAGGCATTGGGAATGATAGCAAAAGGAGCAAATATATATGTGGAACAAACGCCTGGAAGCCTTAAATTAGATGAATAGAAAAAATCATACTTCTGGGTACTTCGCACATGTTGCGTAGATTCTTCTCTGTGCATTGACTACAATTACGTATCTTATTTCCTCCATGATTGTCTGGCATCTCATCTCTTTTCAGATTCTCACACACACAAAATAATTACTTGAAATGCCTGAGTGAGATTTGGGACATCTCGTACTAAAGAAATCAAATTCAAATAATAATAATAATAATAATAATAATAATAATAATAATAATAATAATAATCAGAAGGCCAAATCTGAATATCGTAAGAAATTAAAGTTATTCCGTTATGGCTTTCTCGGTAACAGCATGATAAAGAGTAAAATTGAAAAAAAAATATTGAGAAGCTAGATAATTATCTCGATCTGAAAAAAAGGAACTAAACATTTTGACACACAAGAAATATTTGTAGGTTTATTCGTTGGAGCACTTTGATTTGCCTCGAATTTCGAAGGTAAATGTTTGGAAATAGAAAACTATTTTTAAGAATCCAGATGATATAACTACAGAAAATGACTTAAATCCTAAGAGAAGCGTTTGTACAGTGAAGGGATTCGCTCTCACTTATTGTTATGAATAATAATAATAATAATAATAATAATAATAATAATAATAATAATAATAAACACAATACACACTGACAGAACAATGAAACCCAACCGCCCAGATATTGTTATTAAAGACCACAAATTAAAAAAAGTGTCTCCTTATTGATATGGCAGTCCCTGAAGATCTTCAAAAAGCTGTCAAAATACAAGGACCTTGAAATCAAAATCTCAAAAATGTGGCACATGGAAACAGCAACAATCCCTGTTGTAGTTGGAGCCCTCGGATTGGTTGGAAAAGATTCCAGTAGATTAATTGAAGGGATCCCTGGAAGCCCATGCCATAAAGAAATACAAAAAAAATTGAGCCCACCCCTAACGAAGGGTTTTATCTATGTAAGCGTGCGTGTGTGTTTCTTCTTTTATTTAATTATTGAGTGAAAAATGTCATGATGCCATTTCTGACTTTAGGTGTCTGGGTTGGACCCGAAAAGATATGTACACTCCAGAAATCAAAGCAAATATAATAATAATAATAATAATAATAATAATAATAATAATAGCTATTCGTGCACAATGAAAATGTCACGGCTTTCTACTTGAATATTCTAATAAAGCTTAATACGTAACTTAATGATTGAATATTCTACTACCGAGTTCAAAGACTTTAAATTACCAATGAAATTCCGCTATTGCATTGTAACATATTTGAGCTAAACAATATTAAGAAAATTACACAAAAGCAATTATAAGTATGGATACAGTTCATTATTTAACTTTATTCCGTCTCTCCTTGCAATCAAAACGCAATAATCCATTATTTATATGAGGTAATAGACACATCTTTCGTGTTAACTAACTAAGGAACAAGCAGAAACATAATAACTAGAAATACCCAGGAAACTTTTACGGTTTTCCTATTTAAAGTTTCTGATGAATCTTAATTCTTAAGTTAATGAAGGAATAAGCTAATGGCGAGTTCTACGACATAAAATGCCCGTAGAAATTTCCCTATCGCATCGTTAAATATGTGGCCTTAACAACTTGGGCATTATATTGTAATAACAGATATAAATATGATTGCTGGTCGTTATTTATTGAACTCAGGAAGTAAAAATGAAAATATTTGAAATTGAAAACTTCTCCATTTAACTGAAGAATACATTAAACACTTCTTTTTCTTTCTTTCTTTTTCTCACTGAAATTAAGTAGCGTCTATGATATGTCTTCTCCGTCTATTCCCGCTATGAAAAAAACGCTGTCAGTTCAGTATTTGTGAGGTATTGCTAAGGTGTAATGCATGTGGTTAGGAAGGAAGATGACAGGCAAAATTAGAAGATAATAATAATAATAATAATAATAATAATAATAATAATAATAATAATATCTACATGATCAAAGACAACAATAACAAATGTTCTTTTTTATTGAACTGGCAATCCCTGCAGATTAGAACGTCTTCAAGAATTATTAAAATACAAGAATCATGAAGAGGAAATTTAAAAAATGTGACACATGAGGACATAAATAATGCCAGTTGTAGTTGGAGCCCTCAGATTGATTACAAAAGATTTGGATAGACTCATTGAAGGGTTACTGCTAGCCCGTGCCTTATAGAAATAAAAAAATTGTAATCACAACTACAGCTCACGTCCTAGGAAAGATTGTATCTATGTAAAATCTGTGTGATCTTAGGTCTTCTTTTACAAAAGTGATAATAATAATAATAATAATAATAATAATAATAATAATAATAATATCAACAACAAGAGGAAAAAGAAGAAAAACAATATATATATATATATATATATATATATATATATATATATATATATATACATAAATTTATATATATATATATATATATAATACGATGAAGAAGAAGCGGAAAAAGAAGAAAACTTTATATATATATATATATATATATATATTTAATTTAACGTTTTAAATAAATATATATATATAGCATTTTCTCCTCATTCTTATTATTATTCTTATTCATATATATATATATAAATTCTTTTATATATATATATATATATATATATATATATATATATATATATATATATATAATAAGATGAAGAAGAAGAGGAAAAAGAAGAAAACTTTATATATATATATATATATATATATAATGTTTTAAATAAATATATATATATATATATATAGCATTTTCTCCTCTTTTCTTCTTATTCATATATATATATATATATATATATATAAGATATATAAGATGTACAAATAAATATAGGGTGTATCTGTATTTTTAAATTAACTCTCCATTTTCTTTTTTTTTTTCTTTTATGTGTCATGTCCTTTTTGAGACGTAGGTGACAATAGCTCCTCACAACATGCTGTCTTTTGTTGCTCTATCAAATCTTCGTCAATATCTATTTCTCTTTATTCTGCTAAGCATTCATTCAAACCTGTTAAGTAGGTTAGTCGCAGTTTCTGCTGTGAATATTAGATTATCGCTCACCCATTTTTCCTCATTATGCGTCCCCCAAATCTCAGCTAGCTCTTTCTGACTGTAAGTCTCCATTTCATTGTAATTTCCTATTTTTCTTAAAGTTTCCTTGTTGATCATATCTGTTCATTCGTCCATAGAAACATACTTCTATTTCTGCAAGTCTCTTAGCATCCTTGAGATTTCCAGAATTCACTGCCATATAGTTTTAGCAATAAGAAAGAAGCTGTTTCTATGAAATATCAGAGAATGTTTAAATCGATCACAAATCATGCAGTGCACGCAATATTATATGAGCTTTCAGGAAAAAAAAACTCCGATAGATTAATTTAATTTCTTTAGATGTTTGTGTCGAAAATAAAGACAGGTTTTCGGGCAGAACAATGTTTTCTGGTGCATAAAAAAGATTCGACGACACTCGTTTAAATTACTAGCCACATACCCGTCCTACGAAACAAGAAAATGAACTGTCAACGATGTTCTCTCAAACATATTTAAAAACAATAATTTCAATAAGACATATATTTTACGATTTTACTTTTTCATTATAATTATTGTATTTGATTTTTTTTTTATTCAAGAAACAGCAACTTAGAGCTGGCCATTTTCATAATGTTCTAGTGTATATATTATTATCGTTATCATTTTATTTTCTTTGATTTCTGGTATATACTCATTTCTTTCCGAGTCCCGGTCACAAACTTAAGGTCAAAAATAGAATCATGAAATTTTCCAAAGTAAATTTTTGTTGAAAAAGACGAAACAAGAAAGCCTTCGGCGACTAGGGATCCCTTGAATATGTTTATCGGAAACTTTTCCACTCAAACCGTGGGCTCCAACAACAACTAGAATTGTTAATGTCCTAATCAGTGACATTTTTTAGTTTTCGATTTCAAGGTCTTTGTATTCTGATAGTTTTTTAAGGTCTTCCTATACATGGCAGTCTGCAGGGAATACGATATAAATCAATGCATATTTTGAATTTATGGTCTTTGATCACGATGTCTGGGTGATTACATTTGATTGTTCTGTCTCTATGTATTGTAAAATTCCCCAAAAATTGTTACAGGCCCCATATCTGCAACCGATTTTGGGTGGCGTTCATATTCATTACTTGCAGTTCCCTTTCTGTAAAAGTTGCAAATTTTCCAATGTAGATATTAGCCTACTCTGTTATGCCACTTTTTATATTCACTGGGTGCCAATACTGTGCAACCTGACACAAGATGGTCAATTGTTTCTGGATATTTATCAGAGAATTTGCATTTTGAGCTAACAAAGTTTTTCAGTATGTGGGCTTGGTAATTTCTAGTTAGCAAGCATTGGTCTTGTGCAGCAAGAATAAAACATTCGGTTTCAGCTTTTAACCCTGCACTACGAGGGAGTGTCTACAATGGGTACAGGGAGTGTCTACATTAGCTTGCCTGGCAGAGTATTGACCATAAAGAAGCTTATTTTGACATTGTTCCTGCATTTAGTACATTGCATATGGTTTGCTTTCTTTTTAGGTTCTTTGCCTCCGCAGTAGGCGTATTATGGTTTAATTACACTTCTTCACCCACTTGAAATTACCTTTTGAATTGGTTGGCTTCCTTTATTACTAAGTAATGTTTCTTCTACTTCTTCTTCTTCTTTTTCTTCTTCTTCTTCTTCTTCTTCTATGTATTATTATTATTATTATTATTATTATTATTTTTAGTATTAGTAGTAGTAGTATTACGATGCTTTGATTTCAGTTGTATAACCATTTAAATCCGGGGCCCAACTAGATATATAAGGCATCAAGGTATCAGGAAATTTTCCACCGACCAGTTTTAAAAAAAAAAAAAAATAATTAAAATGTAAAACAACATAAGGTCACAAATATTTTGCATAAATAAACCCAACGTAAGTTGTGAGTTGTAATTATGGGTACAATTATTTGTATTTGATAAGCCCTGGCTTCCAGGGACCCCTTCAACCAATCTATCAGAACCTTTTCTTCCAATCAAACCGACGGCTCCAATTACAACAGAAATTATTAGCAAGACACATTTTTTTAGATTTCCACTTTAAGGTATTTTGATAATTTTTGAAGATCTTTAAATATATATTATAGTCTGCAGGAATTCCCATGTCAGTAAGGAAGCACTTTCTCTTTGGTAGTCTTTGATCACTATGACTGGGCGATTAGCTTTGTTCTGTTTTTGGTTTTGTTTTTTTTTTCTGTTTTTTGTTATTTTTTAAAGTCAGATAAAATTCTTACAGATTCTTACTTACTATTTTTTCCTTTGTTTAAATAATTCAGTATATTTTTCGGAAAATCTAATAAAAGAAATTATTTTAAATTATTTAATTGGCTCCTTGAATTTTTTCGTGATTGTTCCATTGATTTGTAGCAATGTGAAAAATCAATCTTCAATAATGCTTTTAATTACGAAAGATGTAGGTTATTTAACTTGCGACTAAATACTGACACGTCATATATCAATTATTTCTATACAATAAAGATTATTAAAAAAAATATTGACAGAAGCATTACTTAAATGTGGCAAGTTTTAAAATTTGAATAAAAAATAAACAACGCAGAAGAAATATTCATTAGAATATGCTTTTTGAAAATTATTATGCAAATTAAATATTAGCTCTAATGTCGAACAAGCCATTTCTTACGAGTATAACTAAACATTTTGAAAACCAACAGTTCCTATGTTAGCAGTACACTCTGCACTAATATCGTTTGGAAAAATTTAGGTCTACAGCTCAGACCAGACCTCAGGTTATTACCCAGCGTGCAGCTTCTTCAAGTCAAACAATTGTAGCTGAAAAAAACAACTCTTTGATCTGATCGTTACCCTCGAATTAAAACAATGAGTCGGAAATTTTATTCGGTGGTAACCTTTTGACGTGCGAGCTAAACGAGATAACCGGCGTGTCCCCTTCTTTCAACGTCACGATCATCTACTTTCGGCAGATAGCGACCATAGTCTTAAAGAGGACAAAAGTTCTTTGTCCTGCCATCTTTCAACTAAAAAAGCCGTGCAGCAAGTCCATTACACTACACTACTACAGGGTCGTTTGACATGTTTCTTGTGAGATCCCGCTTCACTTAGCTGATAATCGTCAAGATAATAACTGTCGAAACAACTGATGTATGATCTTTCCAGTGTTTTCCTTTATTGGCTGACACTGATATCGCTACGAAAGGAATTAATCCATTCGTTCTCTACACTCCCAGTTAAATAATAAAGTCGGCTTTGCACACAAATTTTGGATGATAAGCGTTCTAGAAGGACAGTTCTGAATTTTATAAATGTCCTCCAATTAAACTCAAACTAATTTATTATTTTTCAAGAAATTCTAATAATTCAGATATTACACAAAAATAACCGCGGTAAACAATGGACGACTACATCCTGAAGAGACATTTAATTTCACAGAAAAAGCGAGAGTTTATAATAAATCATCGTATAGTCACCATAATGCAGAAACATTCCAATTATAGTTTTAAATATAATAACAGTTTAGTTACGTCAGGTTTTATATTTTTTTATTTAAATAACGTTTTATAGAAATATATGAACTCGGGAGATAGACCATGTGGAATAAAAGGCATCTGGCTTGCATCTGCAACAGAATGAACCGGGATTTTATGTTATGTAAATAAAAGTAATATACGCTTAATTTTCTTTTTATGAAAAAAAAAAAACTTTATCAAAACCTAAGGCGTGTTTAGTAGTTTCGTTTAGTTGAGAAATACGATGAGATATAATGGATAGTAAACAATAATTATGAATGATATTTCTATCGTATTGTCTAACTCGGTCCTCTGTCTATATATATATATGTATATTTCTGACACATGAAAGAATAAAACACACCCACAGAGAATATATATATATATATATATATATATATATATATATATATATATATATATATATGAGATCAGTGAAATGCATATATTGAAGTGCATTAATTATCTTCCATCGACATATGCTTATCTATCTATATACGTTCATATATATATATATATATATATATATGTATATATATATATATATATATATATATGTGTGTGTGTGTGTGTGTGTGTGTGTGTGTGTGTGTGTATGCGCTGTGTGTATGTGTAGGGGGGTGTGTCTTTACCAGTGTGTGTCATTCCCTTCTATGTAAATGAAGTAAATGTAGCCTAAACAAAATAATATGAGAGGTTGTTGAATAAGCACTTTTGGACCAGTCTAAGACATATGACTTATATCGTCACACACAGACCACACATATACCAGCGAGTCTTGAATAATTGTAAGGGCTTTTTGGACGATCCTAAACATTGTACACTGGGGTCAACACTAGTGACAACAGTCTGTGTCCTACTTGAAAGTAATTATTCAGTCAGCAAAATTGTGTTCAAGGGTGTATCTTATCTCGTCACATTGTGATTAACTCAGTGAAAACCTTTATATCTACACACGCTCTAGCCAAGATCACTTTGAACCATAAATACCAAAAATACACACACACACATATATATATATATATATATATATATATATATATATATATATATATTAAACCACCCCAAGCAAAGCGGGAGTACTACTAGCATGCAAGGGGTTATAGAAAGTGGGAAGAAGTGTAAATAGGCGTGAGTAATAGATGAAGAGAATAGATCAAGGCATCTGAAGATGTCGATTGACATTACAGTTGAATAGTTGAAGATTATAGCTATCAGGGAAGCAAGTAAGAGGAAGGAAGTTCCAAAAACCGGAAGTGCGAAACATGAAGTATTTGGAGTAGAAGAGATGCCTACATTTAACCGTTTCCACAGTGAAAGGGTGTGATCGACATACCGACCTAGAGGAACATTTAGACATATATAATCCAAGGGGAATATTAAAACTCATCTACAAGAAGAGATCAATGTATTTATTAGGACAGAGCATATCCATATTATTACACAGCAACATTCAAAATTACCTCATATGGTGGTGCATAGATCTATTTCAACAAGTGAAAACTACGTCACAGACTCTCTCTCTCTCTCTCTCTCTTTCATGCTAGAAATTACTCGCCAGGCCGCCTGACGATTGCGTCTAACATGAAACAGCCTGTTGCCTCTGTGTATTGACTTCAATGATCACTTTGATATTTATATTTACATACGTTTACATACGCACCCAAGAAAAATATACTGTCCCGTCTACAGAATTCGAAGCTGCGTTAGGCTACGAAAAGCTTCACAATCAGGCAAGGTAATATTTTGCCACGGAAATAACGTTTATAGTAATAAAAATATTTCAGATTAAAAGTAAAGTCCATTAATTCTTGATCTATATCCACACACATACACACACAAACGAACATTGACACTCACTCACTCATGTGTGTGTGTGTGCGCGCGCACGCGCGTGTTTGTGTTTTTATAATACTTTCATTTACAGTTAAGTCTATAAAACTACAAAACATATATATATATATATATATATATATATATATATATATATATATATATATATATATATATATATGTGGAGAGAAACTTATTAATGAAGAGACAATATTATTATTACAATACTGGAAGAATGAGATATTTGAGAAAAATAATCTCTCAAATGAATAGATAAATAATTCAATATTTATAAATGCTAAAAAGTACAATCGGATATTTTTACGAACTTCTATTCCGAAATAAAATCATCCTCTACCTACACAGACGCAGACGCACGCGCACACACACACACACACACACACACACACATATATATATATATATATATATATATATATATATATATATATATATATATATAAACTACTAGTAATACTCAGCTGGAAAAAACTTTGGATAGCACGACTTATAAGTCTATGAAAACAAAATGGTACCCGAGGAAAAAAATTGGAATAAAAGGAAGAACTAGAAACATCCGAACAGGGCTAAATAAATCGACCAGTGCCTTAAGTCTCTACTCTAAAAAAAAAAAGAAAAAAAAAGGCGAGTAATAAAGCTAGAAGTTAAAGTGCTATTTACGCTAACTAGAACAGGGTAAATGGAATAAATCCTAAAGAGCAAGGAACAACCAACCTAGGTTTCATCTAAACGGATCTTCAAGGTACCCTGAATTTGCATGCCAGGGTACCCTGAAAATCCGTTTAGGCGAAACTTATGTAGCTTGTTCTTTAGGATTTTTTTATATATATATATATATATATATATATATATATATATATATATATATATATATGAACTATAGGCCAATGTTTTGGGGGTCACCTGCTGGACTGAATAATTCGTAAGCTTCATACATTCTCCTACTAGTAAAGGATGCTGAAACTATGTATCTCATTAGTAACTACGCTTATGTTTGGAGAGGAGGCTAGCTAAAAATCTTAAATCCATTACTATTAAAGTTACCATCAGCCAGTACGGTAGATTGGGCAAAGATAGCTAAACCTTTAAGGATTTATTGAATAATGCGTAAAATTATTATTATTATTATTATTATTTCATTTGATTTTTGGTGTTTACTCATGTCTTTCTGCGTCTCTCCCAGAAATGGCATCATGAAATTTTCCATTGACTAATTAAAAAAAACAAAACAAAAACATACATATTTCCCATAGATAAATCCATTCGTAATGTGTGGGTTGTACCCGTGAGAACATTTATTGTATTACTTTAAGGCATGGGCTACCAGGAATCTCTTCAATATTTCTAATGGAATCATTTCCGACCAATATGAGGGCTTCAACTCAACAGGAATTGTTGACGTTTTTATATCCATATTTTGGAGATTTTGATTTCATGGTCCTCATATTTTGATATCTTTTTGAATATCTTCAAGAATACATTGTCGTATGAAGGGATTGCTATATCCATAAGGAATCCTTTTATTTATTTTTTTTTTCGGTCTCTAAAACGTTGCCTGGGCGATTAGATTTAATGGTTTCATCTGCGTGCATTGTGTTGTCCTATAAAAATGATAAAGGTACTATCTCCGCAACCGCGTCTGGGTGGTGTTCATACCAATTTCTTTAAGTTTTCTTTCCGTAGAAGCTATAGATATTTCCAGTGCAGATATTGGGCCTTCTTACTTGTCCAGTTTTATATTCAGTGGGTGCCAATACCGTGCAACTTGATACAAGATGATCAATTTTTCAGGATATTGATCTCGGAATCTACATTTTGGGCTAATATAATTTTTCAATATGTGTGTTTGATAATTTCTAGTTAACAAGCATTAGTTCCGTGCTGCAAGGATAGGACCTTTGGTTTCAGCTTTCAACCCTTCACTACGTAGCCACTGATGGGTACATGGTTGGTCTACATCAGCTTGTTTGGTACGGACAGAGTATTGACCGTGAAGCGGTTTATCTTTCCATCTTTTCTGTATATGGTCGGTGGCATTTGCTTTTGTTTTCTTTTTTTAACTATTTTGCAGCTTCAATCGATGTATTCTGCTTTACTTTCTCTGTATAAGTTTGAAACTCCATTTTGAACTTGTTGCCTTCTTTTATTATGGAATAAAGTCGCTTACTACTTTCATGTTCTTTGATACATATCATTATCCAGTCTTTTGTAATATCCAGGTAACTTTGAAGAGCAATTATTGTAGTTTTGCGAGACAGTTCTAGTTGAACTAATCCTCTGCTTCCTTCGGATCTGGCAACATAGAGACGATAAACATCAGCTTTTCGATGATACATGTGGTAGCGAGTGAGAAGCTTTCTAGTTTTGGCGTCCATGCTCTTAATGGCTAGATTGTTGAGAAATTACCCCCATTATTATTATTTTTGTTATTATTATTATTATTATTGAATATATGATAAAAACCTTCAGGAAGAGAATGTATCTTCTCCCCAAAATGATCTCGTAAATTACTTTTGAAAAAGAAGGTAAGCAAATTTCAACATTTATGCGATTCCTTCGAATGCCATATATATATATATATATATATGCTAAATGCTGGGGTCTAATTCCACTGTCCAAATGTAACACTTAATTTAAAAGAGGGCTCAATGCAGAGTAGAGCTAAATAGTATTTATTTAGGATAATCAGACAAAGACATGATAAAAATCGCTACACAATTACAATTATATTTCAACATTACAAATGTGTATCCTCGAACAATTTTAAACTACCGGCGAGGGAACGACGGCAAACGATGCAATGTGTCATTCAAAACCTCAACTTGGAATTTCGTAGCCTTTTTTAAACGTTCTGTATACACCCGTCAAGAGGTATCAGCAATATATATATATATATATATATATATATATGTAACTAGACAAACATCTCAAACAGTCAAAACTTGAATAGAAACTAACAACACTAAAACAAAACCACCCTGAGAATAGTTAAGGAAGTGGCTGAAAGCGCTTGGGACCATGGACGCTATGAGCAGGTATTGGATGTTCTCACTCCCACCAGAAGGGAATAATGTAAGAAAAGCTACATAAATCATCCTTGGCTGTCATATTTAACGAAAGATATTTAAAAGAAAACTTGCTGCCAATATATATATATATATATATATATATATATATATATATATATATATATATATATATATAGTTCTTTCATGCCTAGAAATAATCTTTCTTCTTTACTAAATTATTGTATATACTTTCAACACTTTACTGGTTCCAAGATGTCTACTTTCAGCACATTTTATTACCCGCTACAATAACACTCACATAAAATTTGTTGAAAATGACAAATACTTTAGCCGAAAGCGATCAGAATCAACATAATTTTGGCCAATTTTTACACTTATTAATAATTCTCACACTACATTAACATTTGTATGCAGGAAAGAAAAAATATCTTAAAAACTATATGAGCAAAAACGTACCTTTTCAATGTTGTTCAATGAAACATGCAGTAAAACATGATTGCTGCCTAAATGCACACATCGGCACGACTCGATTCCTAATTTATCCAAATGAATAATCACACCCACTTTTAGAGCAATGTGTTATTTTGTAATGCCAAAATGTTTTTCAGCATAAATTGAGGAATTACTCTCGCATTCTCCACCCCAATATATATATATATATATATATATATATATATATATATATATATATATATATATATATATATATATATAGGCTCTACTTTTGTATTGAGCACTGTTTTGAAAAAATAAAACAAAACTCCTAAAGAACCGCGGATTATTTACCTAACGTGTTTCTTTCCCATTTTCTGTGCATTTGCACACACACACACACACACACACACACACACACACACACACACACACACACACACACACGTATATATATATATATATATATATATATATATATATATACGATGTGCAATATTTAGAAGAAGATGGTTTACTATTTCGGATGGAACATACATAGATATAAACAGTGTAGTTATAAAAATATTGTACTAGAATGGACATAAATTTAAAAGAACAACAACAACAAAAAAAAAATTATTTACTTCCCCACATCCTGTAAGCCTCAGTTTTTTTTTTTTTTATTTTATATATAGAGTGTCTACACGCGTATCTTTCATATAGTAGTCAGTCAATGTGCCATGCATGATACACGCTTAGGCGAGCATCTATCTTTTCATACATGACTGACGAAGCCGTTTAGGTTGTCATTTCTTTCTGCGGTAGACCAGTTGACTTCCAAGGCTATAGAATCCGGTCTGCTATTTACCCATAGCTGGGGGGAGAGAAGAGGAGGATTCATACCTTTCCCACGTAAGTGAATGTTATGGATTCGACTGGAATTCTAATCCATTCGGATGACTTATTGCCATACAACATATGTTTATTGATGTGGCCGCTAATTTCGCAGGGTTCAGCTGGATGACAGGTTAACCAGCGAGATATAGTATTTATTTTATATCGGATATACGAATGTCATGGCGTGTGTTGGTTATCCCCGTGAAATTGTCGGTATAACGAGCTCAAATTTCAGATGCGCTCGTTACGTTCACTTTTGCAAACTGCCATTGTGAATTCCCCCCCCCTTTCCTCTCAGGGCAGAGAGGACATTCTATGTTTGGTTGGCAACCAATCTAAGAGAAGGAAAAATCAGAATTTACACTCGAGTAGGGCAATTTGGAGTCTGCATGTCAACGACATGCAGCCTTTCTCTGTGATAAACTCTTCTGAAAAATGTTTGGTTAGATTCACAAAATTGCTTTGACACGATAAGCAAATCATATTTATCGTTAGTTTGGTGGTACAGATCTAAAAAAATGTATACTTACTTTTGCACAAGCAAGCACACACACACGCACACACACTTACACACACTCACAAACACATACACACATGTGTGTGTGTTTGCGTTTATGTGTGCGCCAAAGTACGTATACAAGAATGATAAACAAAACGCACACACAAAAATTACTGTATTGATTATCCGGACATTGGTAATACTGGTGTGTGTGTGCGTGAATGTGTGTGTCTGTCAAACCTTTAGTTTTAACTTACTAAGATGTAACATTTATGGACGAAAATTATTATCAAAACTTTATTACTACGACAAAGAAAAGCATTTGGTATTTTCATGTGTTTTATTTCATTTAGACTCCATTTACTTATTTATTATAAAGTAAAACATTAAAATGTTATGCATTGGAATAATCAATGATTGTATGTTTCCATTTGAGTTGTTAAAATTTTAGTGACTTCAAAGGAAACTAACTTATGAGAACGAAGTATACAATCACGCCTTTCCTAAATCTGATATCCAGCCTTCGCAAAATTATTTTAACCCAATGTTCGTTTTGTTCCGAGAAAATGAATTGCAACTTTTTTTTTAGTTTCTCGTTTCACTTCAGAGTATGGACGATCATAGCTCACAGTGTAATTCATAGTCGGGCGAAGAATCAGAAGCCTGCCTTCCCTTCTTTAGTGTAGGTCGACGGCGTCCAAGTGCGTCTCTCACGTTGTACACTGCCGACAGTGATTGAATTGTCCAACAATGCCTAATAGCAGCTGGCCGGTACAAATCAGCGGCACAACCGATATCGCTGTTAGCTGCTAAAACAAAATAAACAAAGAAGCGGAAGATGGATGGACAGAGGGGTGCCGACCGAATCCTACGTCGGAACATAGTTGTTCCCAGTCTGAGGTCCGTTCACAATATATTTTTTTCCTCATCAGGTGCCGGTTTCAGTCGTCCCTCGATGAGGACGAATCGAGTCGGTCGAGGGCTTAGTCTCAATAAATCGCAGTGTGGTGGCTGCTGTACTAACTACGACACCTCAAGCCTGAAATGAAGCGATCCCTCGTCTCACGCTCCACAATTCACAATAGATCCATAGCTAGGTAATTCAATGTTTACTTCCGCTCAAACCACCTTCAATATATATATATATATATATATATTCTTCTTTCATATGAGATGTTTCTGTAAGATAAGTGCAATACTGGCTCTCAACAGCTTTCTATTCTTCTTAACAGTAAGGTTATTCTTGTTGCTCAATCCTGGTCTGCCAACAATTTAGTTGTTACTTTGGTTATTCACTGCTTTTCTCTGTTCCAATTACCTTCAATATGTTCTGTTAATGTCACATTGTACAAGAATTCTTTGCTTATTATGTGTCCTAAACATTTCCTCACCTTTTTCTTTTTCCCTGATAGGTATAATCTCCAACTATTCAAATGTAATGTCAATCGACGTCTTCAGATGCCTTGATCTATCCCCTGTCCTTTTCGCTTCAAATCCTCTGTAACTCCTTGCGTGCTAGTGGCTTCCCGCCTTGCTTGGGGTGAAATGCTTATATATATATATATATATATATATATATATAGTGTGTGTTTTTCAAGCCTAAATTGCTGATTTCTTAGTAGTTTGCTTATAGAAAGGCATTTAAGGCAGACAGGCTTTGTAGTAGATTGCTTAATATCGGAAATATGCATAAAACATTAGAACGTCTAGAAAAGGAAACACATCTTTCTATACAAGAACAATATGACGCAGAATGCAAGAAAACTACATTGTCATTCTTGTTTAAGAAAACATACAAAAACATCTATCTATATATATATATATATATATATGTATAGATGTTAACTAGATCTACACATGTATATATTCCAACATTCTTTTTAAATATATCAGGCAACGAATATCTATTATGTTTGATCATGAGCCGATCTAAAATTAGTACAGTTGCTTTAATTTCGGGTGAAAATAAAGACAAAAATTGTCCGAAATTTTAATATTTTTTATTATGCTGTTCCTTGATCTAAATAAAATAACCATATATTGGGCAACTTTTTGTCTTTGTTTTCTGCCGAAATGAAAACAAACATACGAAGTTTAGAACGGCACATGGTCAAACATAATAGACACTCTGCTACATTTAACAATATATGTCTGAATAATGATCTGCAACCCCAATACACTATATATATATATATATATATATATATATATATATATATATATATATATATATATATATAGTTATTAGTTATTGTTAATTTGCCTACACTCATCGGGGTTGTTTTTTTTTTGGAGGCTTTGGATTTTGCATGCTAGACGATTATTTTCGTTTAACGTACATGTTCTTGGTTCTTTCTTTTTTATACCTTTTTTTCCCCTTTGGTATTGGTTTGATTATTTGCAAATCAAAACTCTATTTTTCGAACGAGTATAATTTCTTATACTTATAAGATTACTATTACTTCTATATATATATATATATATATATATATATATATATATATATATATATATATATATATATGTGTGTGTGTGTTTGTGTGTATATAAAATTATCTAACGATATATATATATATATATATATATATATATTATATATATATATATATCTGTGTGTGTGAGTTTGTGTGTAATATAAAATTATCTAACGATATATATATATATATATATATATATATATATATATATATAAAATATTTGTGTGAATGTGTGTGTATTTATCATGTTTTTTGCTTGAAGCATTTTAGCCTTTTTGTTTTAGCGGTGTTTCTTAATGCATAAACGATAAATAAAAAAAAAAATTTCAAGGACACAAAATCGCTGTTAATTCAACATCTTCCATTTTCTTTTTTCATCATTTCAACTCAAGTAAGGAGATGAAAGTGTTTAGGATGCAGAGTGTCACTGCGAGTGAGAGAAACAAAAAAGACAAGGAAGAATAGGATTTAGATAGACAGAAAATAGCGAGTGACTTATTTTATAAACTTTTGGTGTGCCACAAAATTGGGGTAAAGATGGATAAGAAAATTATTTTGCGCCAAACTCCGAATGATGAATACTTATTGCTATTGAGATCTCAGCATTTGATCTCAGTGACTCGGGTAGAGAATTTACAAACTATACAATCTTTTCAGCCAAGCGGCAGTCACAAATTCTGTTTTTTTTTTTTTTTTTTATTCGTCAAACGCAGATATATATACAAAGATAAAAGCTTTTTATGATAAGTGTAATAGGTGATAATATATACGTATACATACACATAGATGCACATCGCCATCCAGACACATGGAGACAAACGCGGAGAGAAGAAAATACCGTAGTTGTTGCTTAAATGCCTCTGTGTGTAGATAACTAAATATGATCTGGTATGTGGAATCGTGAGGAAAGAAAATTTAACGTTGAAAAACAGAATCAATATAAAGGCTTGTACGTCGCATGTGCGGGCACACACACGCGAACGCACACACACACAACACTCACAGACCAATACGCACAAACGGAGACGGAAAAACATGTAAACACTGAGATGCACACACACAAACACAACAGAGATACACAATTGTATACGCATGCGCACACAAATACACACAGCCACACACACACACACGCACGCACGCAAACGCGTGCAAAAACATAAAAGGAATACGCAAGCACACACACATGGGCTCAGAAACACATACAAAGGTGCACACAAACATAAGAGGGGAGAGGCAAACACACAGGCATGCGATGATAATCACACACGCACATGATAACAGACACGCTCATACAAACACAAGTATGAGCACATGAACACACAAAAAGAGAAATACAGGCACTTAGGCCAATACGCACAGACACCCACACGTAGGCATGCATAAA
>CAHIKZ030005388.1:690000-695000 GCA_903632075.3 Acanthosepion pharaonis | reverse complement strand
TGATTCGAAATACACTCTACCCGGCCTAGGGGTTGAAGTCATAATTAGTATCTAACTAAATTTACGAAGCGACGCTTTAAAACTCTAGAATACTTTCCCGTAGGCTAAGGGGAATATTATTGCGATAGCAACAACAAGAACAAAGATGAGGCAAATAGTCCGAATAAAAATAATAAAAGTCTTGATCAGAATTCGAACCCAACTGGCTGATTCCATTCACTGAGACGATAACTGTAAAGCTACACACTCCTAGAAATTTTACAAAATGGAAATTAGACTTATTGAAGTTTGGCTTTTGAAACCTAATTTTCACCTGGGTACGAACTCATACCTCTAATACTTTGGCTTATCAAGACGCTATCCCCGGCAGACAATCGCAGAGACAAAGGCTCTTAAAAATAGGTACATCTGAGGAAATCGTGACGTCAGATGAATGAATCAATGTTAAAATCAAGATGCTGATATTGCTGGAAGACGGCTCACCGTTACTTGATGTTAAGGTAATTATCATATTAGCCGTCTCCCTACAAGGAAACATTCGGCATTTATAAAATCGTTCTCTTATAATATTTTTTTCAGGAAAATAGGATTCAGTGGTTGTCCAATAGTTCATTATTCACATTATTCGGACTAATATCCTCATCTTTGTCGCCATATTTATTACAAAGTTTCGGCCGTTGTACGCTCCGGCCTTCTTCAGATGGTTGGAATGTCGAACTGAATCCTTTATTTCGCTCACTGAGGTAGACTGTTTTAGTTTCACGTGCCATGTTTAAGGACACATGGCACAGTGGATAAAGGCGTTGGTTAGATCCAATGACAGGACCCAAAGTGTGTGAGTTCAATACCAGGTTAAGGCAGTGGAGAACTTTAAGAGGGAAATTAATCGGAAATAACTGATAACTGACATCCATTAAACATGACACGTGAAACTAGAACAGTCTACCCCAGTGAGCGAAATAAAGGGTTCAGTTCGACATTCCAAGAAGGCCGGAGCGTACAACGGTCGAAACGTTGTAATAAATATGGCGACAAAGATGAGGACAATAGCCCGAATAATATAATTAATAAACAGAAATATATTTTCAAACGAGTATAGGCAGATAGCCTTTTCTATATTATCGGAAATACTATCTAGCATACGACAGTCATGTGAGGAAGGGGGATGGGTGAAAAACAAGAGGTAGCTGAGCGAGTTAATAGAGAGTGTTTGAGACACATGTAAGAGTGGTGTAGAGATTCAAGATTCTAGCCAGAGCGAGCTGGTCACAGACATAACCTCCCACACCACACATGTGAACATTAGAGTCCTTCCTAAGGAGAGGAAGATAGAAAGGAATCGAGAAATCAGAGTTGTTGAAAGTATTAATATTAGTTTCAAGGAGAGCTTGAATGTCCGGAGACTTTTCGAAGAGGAAGGATTTCACTTTGTTGAAGTTGGTATGAATACCATGAATGTGGGAAAAATAAATTTTAAGTGATTTTTTTTTTTTTTTTTTTTTTTTTTTAAGATGGTTTATATTTAGATATTTTGGAGCTTATCGTCATGGTGAGTCATGGTGAGAGTACAACGGCCAAAACATTGGAATAAATATGGTGACAAAGATGAGGACAATAGTCCGAATAATATAAATCATGTACATAATACCTCATCTCAGAAATATAGACAGATACTAAATGGCCAAAACGTTGTAGTAACTATGGCGACAAAGGTGAGGACAAAAGTCCGAATAATGTAAATAATGTACATAATACCTCATCTCAGAAATATAGACAGATGTTCAATAGTTGTTATCGCTTTTCCCAGTATCAATGAGACTTTC
Organism: Acanthosepion pharaonis; assembly: GCA_903632075.3. NCBI lineage: Eukaryota > Metazoa > Mollusca > Cephalopoda > Sepiida > Sepiidae > Acanthosepion > Acanthosepion pharaonis. The sequence goes on along the minus strand of CAHIKZ030005388.1, from coordinate 693,177 downwards.
CTTCCTAACCTGTTGGTTAAAGTAATTTGGAACGTCAACATCTTGATGATGGTAATTATTTTCTCTTCGAGTTACATGCGCTATACATTCTAGCTGTTGCTGCTGTTGGAAGTCCCCAAGTGACGAGGTTTCTGATATTTGTAATAGATTACTGTAATACAGTCTTCCACCAGATTATTCTCATTTCAATCTTACTGCTGTCTTTACCTGACACGCGTACCTACAAAAAAGATTGGCGTATGAACATTCCCAGTCGAAACAGCAGATACTCTTAGAATATGATAAAGAACAAATTAATATGATTAAGTTATAGACAATTATGAGAAGATTCAGCTACAAGGAAATGGATACGTGGCGAAGAGAGAAGACACAGACATCAGGTGAGTAGAGTATATTTTACAAGTGCATAAACGTAGACAAAAACGGGCAGATAATGAACACGTTGACGTGTGGGAGAAAATTCAAGCACATTCAAACAAATAATAAACGAAGCATGTAAGCATGTCACATTTTTAAATAATTCAAAGGTATTTGAGCATATATATATATATATATATATATATATATATATATATGTATATATTTACACATATATATATATATATATATGGTCCTTACATTTGATTTGATAAAGTCTCCCAGGCGACGAAACGCGTCGCTTAGGAAAGTTTTCCTTTTATCACTATTCATATTGTACTCTTACAAATATACTCTTTCTGAAAATTTTACAGACACACACAAATACACTGAGTATGAATACTGGTACTTAAGGCCTGAATTATCATTTTCCTCTGACCATTGTTCAGTTGGGAAGACATTGTGCGGCAGAAGCAAGACGATTTTAACCAATATTTTTTAGCTGAATAACTCAAAAATGTTTTTCAGTGCTTCCTACGATAAATGGTGTCAATATGGCTAAACGTCTTATCATAAAATCCCGAAAAAAGAAAAAAGAAACTCAATTAGTTTAGTGTTTTTTTTAGATATTAAACATTTTATGGGATGGACAATTATCCCATACTGTTACACGATATAAAAAAATTTGGTTTTCTCCATTATATATATATATATATATATATATATATATATATTGTAATGATCTAACATTGAGCTTTTTTCCTGTATGCCTTTACTTATACATACATGCATTCATATATATAAATTACACAAAGTCGCACAAACACACGACACACACATACATATATATATATATATATATATATATATATATATATATATATATATATATATATATATATATGTGTGTGTGTGTGTGTGTGTGTGTGAAATCATTTGCTATTTTTGTATTTTTTTAGTTGCTATATCTTTTTTATGCGAGTGTGAGAGATAGTACCTTCTGGTTTCAGGAGCCTTTTCGTATTTCTATATATTTTGCATTGGATCCGACACTAAACTTGTATATTAATTTTTTTGGCCGACAGTTACGCTTTAGTGAATAACTGGATTTTATTTTGTTCATGTTCGTCGTTGTCTTTGTGATCCATTGGTCTTTTTTCTTTTGTTTTATAATGCTTGTTACATCTTTTCTCTTCTGCAAAAGCTAGGATTAAATTAATTCACTTGAGCAATTTGCTGGATATTTGGAAATGTTTCTCAGTCAGTTTAATGAATATTCTCCATATATTTGCTATTTCGATTTAAATATACAATGAGTTGAAACATATACACTGTCTGTGACGGACATTATTTCCTCGTTTGTGACCGTGTTTGATATATGTTCATATGTTGTGATTTCTGAAGATAAGGGACTAATTTGATTGATTATACTGTTTTGGTGATTGTAAGATGTTGATTTTCTGTGCTGTGGATATATAAATCTGCTTAGATAGGAAGTTTACATTTTAGCAAATTTTAAACATTTGGAGAGTAATTTTACGTTTATGTAAGTTTGGCTAAAGACCACTGAGACTTCATTGTTAAACATTTTTTTAAAATTTATTAATATTTATATTTCTCTCTCTCTCTCTCTCTCTCTCTCTATATATATATATATATATATATATATATATATATATATATATATTTTATACACACACACACACACACACACATATATATATATATATATATATATATATATATATATATATAAGTATATAATTGGTGTATACGAATGAATTCCAATAACCAATAATTACTATTCTTAAAAGAGTGCTCAATACAAAGTAGAGCAGATATAAATATTTTTTTATAAAAAAAATGTTTATAACATAAATATGTAATAAAATCACTACAAAAATAGCCATTTTCTTTCAACACCCTCGGTGTCTTATCAAGTGATGATGTTGAAGATAAAATAAATGGTTTTCCCAAGGAAAATAATCCGAAATATATATATATATATATATATATATATATATATATATATATTTTAGTTATTATATAGATTATATATATATATATATATATATATATATATATATATATATATATATATATATATAATCTATATTTCAGTTATTTTCCTCATTTACGATACATATATAAATAATTTCGGCGTTCCGAAAAGATTATGAAAGTGCTTTTTTTTTTTTTTTTTTTCTATGTCGGTTTCATATGTTCCAAATATCGCGTCGTAGTGTCTTCATGTGGCAATTCATCTAGTAAATTTTTTCTGAACTTGAAAATAGAAAAATTGATGCTTAGTTGCTTGTTCTTAGGCTTAATGATTCTATTAATTATTGTCGTATTTTATAGTTCATAAGATAATTAAAGATCAGGTAAATGGCAAGTTATTCAACGAGAGAATGTAGCAGTTGTGTAACCAAGCTATGTGTTGTTTCAATTGTCATTATTGAGGATGTATACAAAGAAGGCAAGCTAATTATGAGACAGCGTTGTTCTTTTATTATAAATACATAGATTTTTTTAAAATCATTTCACCCTAAGCAAGTCGGTGTGTTACAAGTACCCACGGGATTACAGACAAGGAAAGTGAGAGAAAAGACTGGGTATAGGGGGGGGATTGAGGAAAGGATGGAAGATGAACAGGGATCAATCAACAGAAGATGGCGGTTGACGTTGCATTTAAATTTTTGAAGATTGTATTTATCAGGGAAGCAACTAAGAGGAAGGGAGTTCCACAGTGGGGAAATGTAAGAAAGTAAAAAGAAACTGTTCGAGTAGAGGTGGTGGTTACATTTAAGTATTTCAACA
>CAHIKZ030005388.1:615000-685000 GCA_903632075.3 Acanthosepion pharaonis | reverse complement strand
ATAGATAGATAGATAGATAGATAGGTGATTCATAACTTTCCCAACAGTGTCATCACGTAAGTGAATCTAACGGATTCGGCTGGAATTCGAACTTGGGTTTCCGATTCCACAATCCCAGCCGCTACTCCGCCGTGTCTCATCTCCTCCCCTCCCCATTTATGGGCAAATAGCAGGATAGACTGGGTTCTCTAGGCTTGGATGACAACTAGTCTAGGAGAAGGATAAGTCAAAACTTGTATTCGGCTCTTCCAAAATTGTGGTTGGTTCTGCACAAAACCTCCACCCCATTAATGAAATCATATGTGAAGGTGCTCTGGCTGTCGTTTCCTAGGAACTTAGTGGCCTGACCCTCATACGTCGTAAAAGGGTCCCCATAAGGCGTGGGTCAACAGACCGCATCGATCAACGACGAGAGAGTCCACAAGATAGATAGATAGATAGATAGACAGACAGACAGATAGATAGATTAGAAAAGACTGAGATAGATAGATTAGAAAAGACTGAGATAGATAGATAGATAGATAGATAGATAGATAGATAGATAGATTAGAAAAGACTGAGATAGATAGATAGATAGATAGATAGATAGATAGATAGATAGATAGATAGATAGATAGATAGGTAGATTAGAAAAGACTGAGATAGATAGATTAGAAAAGACTGAGATAGATAGATTAGAAAAGACCGAGATAAATAGATAGATAGATAGATTAGAAAAGACTGAGATAGATAGATAGATAGATAGATAGATAGATAGATAGATAGATAGATAGATTAGAAAAGACTGAGATAGATAGATGAGAAAAGACTGAGATAAATAGATAGATTAGAAAAGACTGAGATCGATAGATAGATAGATAGATAGATAGATAGATAGATAGATAGATTAGAAAAGACTGAGATAGATAGATGAGAAAAGACTGAGATAAATAGATAGATTAGAAAAGACTGAGATAGATAGATAGATAGATAGATAGATAGATAGATTAGAAAAGACTGAGATAGATAGATAGATAGATTAGAAAAGACTGAGATAGATAGACAGACATACAGACAGATTGATAGATTCTAACTGCAATATATGAATAGATAGAAACATATTAGCCAGTTACAAAAGCGTCATGTAGATGGATAAACCAATCCTTACAAACTCAATCTCGTAAGCATGGCAATATTTGTTGATCTGACAAGTATCAATATATAAAATATATACAAAGCCGGTGAAAAAAACCCGTGGCTTCTCCCGAGAATATGATACACCTCCAAACTCTAGTACATCCCAATTTTCATAAGGTAGTATACACATAAAATGCCAATTATAATTAATCCTAATTATGATCATGCGTAATATAGGTGAACATTTCCTCTAGAAGCATTCAAAATAAATTCTTTCTAACAGATCGCGACAGCTATTAGGGAAATTGATTAATATACTTTAATGTTTAAAAAATATTCACTATTATTATTGTTTAGGAAATAAGCATTATAACATACCACAAATGGTGATATTGCGAAAAATGATTTTTCGACAATAGGCTCATTTTTGTCTCTATTTCTGAGATGAGGTATTATGTACATTATTTGGACGATTGTCCTCATTTTTGTCAACATATTTATTACAACCTTTCGGCCATTGTACGCTCCAGCCTTCTTCAGGTAATTGGAATGTCGAACTTAACCCGTTATTTCGTTCACTGGGGTAGACTGTTCTAGTTCCAAGTGCCATGTTTAATGGATGTCAGTTATCAGTTATCTCCTGTTAATTTCCCTCTGAAAGTTCTCCACTGCCTTAACCGGGTTTTGAACTCACACTCTTTGAACTGTTACTGGATCTAACCAACCTCTTTATCCACTGTGCCATGTGTCCTTGAGGACTGTGTATAAATTTCTGGGTATTATAAACCTAATGTCCTGATGTCTTATGGTAAAAATGGTTGCTGAAGACATTAGGTTTATATTACCCTGAAATTCATACACAGGTGCAGGACATGGAGAGGGAAATTAACAGGAGATAACTGATAACTGACATCCATTAATCATTGCACGTGGAACTAAAACAGTCTACCCCAGTGAGCCAAATAAAGGGTTAAGTTTGACATTCCAACAGCCTGAAGAAGGCCGGAGCGTACAACGGCCAAAACGTTGTAATAAATATAGCGACAAAGATGAGGAAAATAGTCCGAATAAACAAATAAGGCTCATTTTTTATGTATTTATATCGTGTACATGTTGTTATGGATAATAATATTATAAATAAATTACTACTTTTTTTTTTAATTAATAACTATTTGTGTTCAGTTGTTGATATGAATAGCTATTTGCTGCTGTATTAAAATTTTGGAATAATGCAATTACAAAAATTTAAATTTCATCTCTGATAGATGTCGCGATTTGTAAATACAAATTTGATGATTCCATTTTAAAGAAATCAACAATATTTGGGGGCAGTGTATCTGAATGAAGGTAGAAAAAAAAAAAAAGAAGCAAATGTTGATAAGATAGGAATGGTCACAAAGCACTGCCCGGAGACTCCAATCAGGCTTCGTCCGCGCTGGGAGGTTTCCTATAGTAAGCCTCAACCCTGAATGTATACATTTGGATGTTATATTTTTACAACTTCTGTTTTCATGCGAATCATTGATTCGGTGACTCAGCAAATGTGTGATTAAATTTTCAAATAGAATTAACTAGTGCCTCGTGTGTGTATATGTGAAGGTATGTAGGTATGTATGTATATATGTATGTATGTATGTATGTATGCTTGTGTTTGTGTTTGGAGTCTATGCAGGTATGAGATTGTGTATGCATGTATCTAAGTGTGTGTTCGCCTGTATGCCTGTATTAATCACTATCCATTTCTGCGTAAACGCTATGATTCTCTGTGCGTGTTTATCACTTTGATTCTGTATGTATACGGATGCTAATGGCTACAACAAAGAGTACGTATGATTGCGTAAATTTTTAGTGTGTACCTGTGTATGTATGATAAGCACGTGTGAATGATTGTATATACGTGTTTTTGCATGTGAGTAGATTTCTGTGTGCGTGCATAAGCGTGGATATATTTGCTTGTGTGTGTGTGTGTGTGTGTGTGCGCGCGTGTGTGTGTGTGCGTGTGTGCGTGTGTGTGTGTGTGCGTGTGTGTGTGTACTGTTTTTTTATGTTCACTCAGACGGAAACGGTGTCACTTTTTATGGTGTTGCGGGTTGTAATTTTTCCCCCTCCCACTTTATTATTTATTTTGTACATGGCCGAATCAATAACATTTTCACTCATTCCAACTCGTATCAAGGAATATTAATGATTTCTTCTTCTTTCATATTCCATGTCATTCCATGGCCTGGGCGATCATCGCTCCCCACAACTTCCTGATTTTTTTTATATTTTGACTCGGTGATACTAATTTTGTTTTCTGTTTTCTCAACCTCGTTCTTCTTCTTTATGTCTCATGTGCCTTCAGTAAGTAGAAGATGATGGCTCTCCGCAATGTCCTCGCCTCTATACACGCTCTTTTTTTTACATTCTCTTTCTCTTACATTCTCTTTCTCTTACATTTTTTTCTCTTACATTTTGTCTTTCTTACATTCTCTTTCTCTTATATACCCTTTTTCTTACATCCTCTTTCTCTTACATTTTCTTTCTCTTACATTCTCTTTCTCTTTCTCTTACATTCTCTTTCTCTTACATTCTCTTTTTCTTACATTCACTTGCACGCTTCTTTGAATCCCTTTTTATTTTTCTTTGTTTCCTTCCTTCTCTCTTTCTCTTCACGTTCTCTTTTTTATCTCGACTCTTTATTTCCGTTTTGATTTTCTTTTTCTTTCTTTTTCGATTATTTTCTTTTTTCATCTTCCTTTATTTTCGTTTTCTCCTAATCTTTTCCATCATTTTTATTCATGTTTCTTTTTCTCTTAAAAATAAATGTTTTCTTCTTTTTTTTCCTTTTCCATCCTAATATGCAGACGACCGTCGCATTGTTAGTGAAATAATTTTCGACTCAATCAAGATATAAATAATAAAAGCCTGTCTCCGCATTCTTCCTTTTCGGATTTTATGTTTTCCCTGAGATTCATTTGACGTATTTCAATCTTGCAAATATTCTTGGCGTAAATAAAACATTCTTATCGAATAAGGCCGCTGACTTGCTTGTAGGATTAGATATTTCGAGATCTATAAAAAGGTAGGGTTTCAATTGCTGATTTTCAAAATCGACTTGCCTTTTCTGTGTGGAAAATCCAAAGTAAATACTATTCCCCTATATATATATATATATATATATATATATATATATATATATATATATATAAAATATAAAAAATTGTAGTTGTTCGTTTCCCAGTATTTCCTATTTCAGATGCATGTAGTTTACAGTAAATATACGTCACGTTTATGAACACAAATGCTGATTAGCTCCTAGTTAGTGTCTGGGAGATAACGTAGAATTTGGATTGATCAGTAGATGAACATGGCTAATAAGATCAAACATTTGTTTAAGATTACTTGTGATTTCAAGCTAGCAAAACCAACGACTTTTACCGGACATATACTTATTTCACTCCCAAGGTCTGGGTAAAACTGCAGCCGTCTGAGAGCGTCTCTGCTGACTGATATTATCAAAACGTAATCTCCCTTATAAACATAGGCATCGTGAGATTTCCACTCGGGTTCATGGTTGTAACTCCAACTCTAACCACGTAAACACGCGCTCATGCAATATAGATATGGTGATTTGTTTGTCTAAATTGATCTTGTCGGTAATCAGAAGGTGATTTGTAGCGAAAGTTAGAATTGCGGTTCTTCTTAAATATGTTTTGTCTCGAAGAGCCATGATCCCATTTTGAATGCAATCTGTTTATGAGTAAGCATATGATTTTTTATTGATTGCAGAAAATAAAACCTGGACCGTAAACTATAGTTGTGGAGGGTTTACTGCGGTGTGGTTATCGCCCCCTATGCTGTACGTGGAGCTATGTTTCTCCTCATTTCAAATGTGATTCTAATTTTGTTTTCTGTTTTCTCAACCTCGTTCTTCTCTTGATGTGTCATGTGCCTTCTGTAAGTAGACGATGATGGCTCTCCACAATGTCTTCTCCTTCGTACATGCTCGCTTTTTACATTCTCTTTTTCTTATATTCACATTCACTTACATTATATTTCTCTTACATTCTCTTTCTCTTACATTCTATTTTTCTTACATTCTATTTTATAAGTTGCTCAGCCCTGAGGATTCCAGCCCTGTTACAGCACCTTCCTCATTACGCTAAATAGGTCGGATTGTCGTAATACCGATGTCAGCGTGACAGTGGTTGTGTGGGTTGGGCAAAAAACAATTTTTGTCTTTGTTTTATAAAAATAAGTATGAGTATGAAAATCCCCGCCTTAAAACGGCCTTGTGTCGCATCCAACTTTGGTGGGGAAGCCGGGTAAATATACCTAATGTTTCAGGTTTGTGAATATTTTCGATGTTGATTCATATATCAATATCAAGAGTAACGGTTGTGGCCTGTTTAGAGGTCAGAAAGAAAGATACGGAAGACGAAGGTAGGTTGAAGAAGTGTATTGAAATAACAGGTATATACAAAGCAAGAGTGTTACTAATAAGCAGATAGAGGTGTACGTCCAGACGGTAGGTTAACCCTGCGTCTACGTCCCCCAACCGACTCTTCAAGTGAGTATTTAGGAGAGGAGGAAGAGTTAATTCTACTGTAGGAGGGTTTACCACAACAGTAAATACAGAAAAAAAATAAATGGAGAGATATAATTGTTTTCAAACTTGGTCTGGTTGGAAATGCTTATGTAAGCCATTGTATGTTGTATATTTTACAGCTCATGAGAACTATATTTTATGTATTTGTGTGTTTGTAAAGTCTGTAATAGCAAATGGTGCTCCCATATTTTCTCTTTTAAAATCAAGAATGAAATAATAAAAGATGTTGGCGTGGAACAATCTGTTGTTTTAGTAGAGACTTTCTAACACCTGAAGACATGAAAAAAATGAAGCGAGAAAACATTCGAAGTTGTAAAAAGAAAGGATATTGTAATTGTTAACAAAAGGAATAAACTAAAATTTGAGCTAAGAATTAGAAGTTAATGTAAATACAGACATTTTACTGTTATGGAAGATTTTGAAGACGGAAATTCTAACACAGAAATCCGATGGTGGAACAGAAAAGCGTCAAACACATTCTAAGAATTAAACCAAGTATTAATAAACTGGAATGTTTTTTTAGAAAGAATGATAAGGATACTAAAATGATGTATACTATAAATGTTTCAAAGTAAATTTACAGATAGACAATAAATCCATCTCTGTGTTGAGGGATCTACTGTTGACTAAAAAATTCTAAATTGAAATTTCCATCAAAACAGTAAGTGCTGGCTTCAGGACAAATTGTCACACAGGATTAAAAGAACATTTGCTAAATAGTTGGACATTTGAAATCAGTGCTTTGTTATATAACTTTAGCTCCTGGAGATAATTCTCCTATTACATTTGTTGCAATTTTGTCTTTGTTCAAAATAGTCGAGAATTAGAAAACTCATAGACTGAGTATAGAATGACCAGAAGATTAGGTAGAGAAAAAAAGAAGAGGTTTATTAAATAATCATACATAGAACGAAAAAGAATGTGCTACTCAAATCCTACTCTAATGTGACTACTTGCCATATTTATAAGTAGGAACAGTCCACTGTCAGGGTAATAGGAAAGAGCAGGAAGTACGCTGAGTCCTACTTTACAACAAATGTTCGATTTTGATTGTGTGTACCAAAATCTTTAGCAGATAGAGATGGCAGGGCGTAAAATTAAGACGTTGCTGCACCCAGATGTTTGGAGCTTCCATCGTCTAAAATAATCTGTACCTCATTTCATTTTTGTTATAATGTATCTAAATACATATTTTATGAAGCACTCTAAAGTGGTAAATGCCGACTAATTTTTCTGGGTGTGTTTACAAAATGGACCAGATACGAATTTTGAACTTCCTTTTATCTGTCAAATGTTTCTTTAGAATATTTTAGTCGTACGTTCTCAATACCTGAATTCTGAATCAAAGTTAATCTCCATCTAAGAAGAGTTGTCAGTTGCGATCCAAAAATATATTGGGTTCACCTAGAGAGAAATTGCATTAAGGTCTTCACTCTGTGACATCACAAGATATCAAAAGAGGAAGTTTAACCTAGAAAGTAAATTCATAGTAACCATGCGAAGAATCGGGCCTCAAAAGATGTTGGCGGGTTCACTGACATAAATTCAAATGATTTAAAGTAAAACTGAACTGGGATCCAGATACGCCCACACACGCTCTCATGCACATGAACACGAGCATACACAAACACACAGAAGACAACCAGATGATAGCAAGTTATATAAACTACGAAGCAGTGGGGAGTGTCCCTTACATAGTCGCGATGAGACGATCATATGTTCGAATAAGGATATTTAAACTACGTACACTTCAAAAGTTAGAGCAGGAACATAAATCTGGTAAAAACATTAGAGCCGTAGACACATTATATGTGTGTTGTGTCTAGTACAAGATAGACTGAAAGGAACCAAATCCACACCAGGCTAGTTTGAATTTAGCGGTTTCCTTCTTCTAGACCAGCAAACAATTCTAGCGTCTGTCCCGCTTTTTGCCAATATATGGGGAAAGAGATGGATTCGTACCTTTTGCAATGGTATTGGTGCGAAAGTGAATGTAAGAAACTCGACTGGAATTCGAACTCATCTCTCTGATTTCCCATTCTGAGCAACTATCTATCCACGGTCAACGTTAATCTGACGATGTCTAGAAATTAACATAGAATTGTTTCACATATGAAACATTTGGTCTTTTTTTTTATAACATCCGTTCTTTAAAATATAGTTAAAAAGTTATCTGCGCGCTGGTGCATACTTTTTAATCTTGCTAACAATATATTCGGAAATTGAGTATTGTTTACCAGTGAGTGTTATTCAGTAAAACTACATATTTATGCAAGTCTTCATATCACAGACAGGATTTATTAATCAAGTCTGGCAACATAATAATTCATTCTCATCATGAATTATTCCATGACAATTTCTGTCTCTAGGCAAAAGAAATGAAACAATTACGCATATTTATATATTGGTAAAGTGTGTTCCAATAACTTGGACCGATTTTAAATGTGAATTAAGTTTAAGTGTGCAATGATTTTTTTCTTTTTCTTTCAGATTTAACAACTTAATACGTTGGCAATTTCAACATGGAAAGCTTAAGAATCAAACAACACATTAAAGTTATCGAAGCTTATTATGAAAATGGACGTTCAAACAGAAATGAAATGACAAGTTTCCAGGTCGCATCCTCTCTCGAAACAGCAAAGTCAATTGGCCATCATGATCATGAAGCCTTTAGATTTCTTCCTTTGTGGTCATCAGAATCCAACAACAATTCAGCAGCTGAAGGATGAGATAATAAGCATATTGGTGAGAACAAGGAGCAACTATGCAGAGACGTCATCGAAAATTTTGACCATCGAGTGGCGGCGTGATGCGGAAGCCTTGGCGGACATTTGGGTGATATTATTTCACACATAATTGCCATGACTTGAATAACATGATCCAATAGAGAAATAAATTTTCATAATTAACACAGATTTATTTATGCTGATTTTGATCCGTCTTAATGAAACACCCTTTATTAAGAAACATAAAAATCTATTAGAAAGAAATGAAAGAATGCTGAATTATTATGTAATATCAATCTTTTATATGGCAGTTAATGTTGGACAAGCTCCTCGCAAATGGAGAGGTGACTTGAAGCAATAGGAACGTGTTTCTACAGACGTATGCAAAGAATATCATCGACTGAACATATGAGCAAAAACAAAATGTTATAGAAAATGGAAAAAAAACGACATTTCAGGAAAAGACAGATGATATTTCTATAGTACATAATAAGAAAAGAGGGCTTGGAAAATTTGATACTCACACGAGAGATTGAAAGCAGGAAAGACAGATGAAAACAACACGTAGCCTATCTAGATAGCTTGTTTGAATGGATAGATGAGCAAGGTTAACAGTAATGACAACATTTATTAAAAGCCACAAAGGATAAGAAGTTGAAAAGAGCCATGATCGCCTAACTCCTGGGTGGGGGGCATGATACATAGAAGAAGTGATAAGTATATCTCAAACAGTTTTACGAAGGCAGATTCTATATTTACGCTATGGCTACCGATTCACGCTAATGAGGCTCTCCAATACCGCAGATAAGCGTTGTTGTAGCCATATTCTGTGGACTAATAATTTATATATTGCCTTTATTAATTGAAGGCGTTACTTAGAAACACTTTTTTATAATTTATAAGCTTCAATAGCATCCATTGAAATATTAATATATACATTATTTGTAATCATTACTAAAAGAATATAACGTATCTGTCTATATTTCTGAGATGAGGTATTATGTACATTATTTACATTTTTTGGACTATATATAACTAAAGACTGTGTGTACGCTATCCCGTGTAGCTGCGGAAAGAAATATAAAGGAGAGACAGGCTGCCTCCTTAAGGTAAGGCTTCAAGAACTCCAGAAAGTTGTAACACGAAGGGGAGTGGAAAAATCAGGCGTGGCTGATCACATATGGAGAGAGAAGGGAGATCACTGTCCTCTGTGGATCAGGTTGAGATCATAGACAAAGAACATCATTGGAGAATTCGTAAACTTAAGGAATCAACACATATGTTAGGCCACAAAAATCTCCTGAGCCGACCAAGCATAGAAATGGATACAATATGGGAAACAGTAATAAGAAAAAAGCGTTAATAACAAAAATTGCAATATGAGCTCTGTTAAAAACATAGCATGGTAACAGCAAAAAAATTGCAATATGAGCATCGGTAAAAAAAATGATGGTAAGAGATGAGGTTTATAATACCCAGAAATTCGTACACAGATGTCCTCAAAGACAGATGGCACAGTGGATAAAGGCGTTAGTTAGCTCCAGTGATAGGACCCAAAGAGTGTGAGTTCAATACCTGGTTAAGGCATTGAGAAAAAAGATAACTGATAACTGACATCTATTAAAAAAAAAAAAAAAAAAAAACATGGCACGTGAGTCTGCCCCAGTGAGCGAAATAAAGGGTTCAGTTCGACATTCCAACTACCTGAAGAAGTCTGGAGCGTACAACAGCCGAAACGTTGTAATAAATATGGCGACAAAGATGAGGACAATCGTCCGAATAATGTAAATAAAGAATATAACGTGTCGATGTATTAGGATGAGACATAAGGTTCCTTTTTTTCTTTATCAACTTTATTCTCAAAATATAAATCACAATTATAGCAAATATAGTTATATATCGACCATGGATTTAAAAGTCTTTTTCAGCCTATGGCGCAGGAATTCGGTAACTGTGAGTAAAAACAGGATTTGATATGAAAACTTTTTCCATAAACTATTCCATCGAGTTTTTTAATAGATTAAGTTTTCTGCATCATAACGTTTGGCAGTGATCATAAAAGTTAATAATCAGGCGTTAAAAGAGTTCGGCTTAATATACAGGCGTTTAAGAATAGAGTAACTGTGTCCGAAATTTGTTTTTCTTCTGTTATTCTTTATGTAAGCGGTATTGCGTTGTCATAGAAGAGAACTACATTTCTCCTATCGACGGACGCATGACGCTTTTCGACCAAACATTTAAGTCACGTTTCTTCTGCTAGACGTATAAATGTCCAATTTATTCTTTAAATAAGTTTTATGAACTAGAAATGTATAATACTATGACGGTCCCACTAAACAAACAATATTACCTTTCTTTCAAGGTGCTCAATGTTTCAGGTTTTTTGTGAGCAGATCCATGTTAATTCACTGCTATTTGCGGTGAAAATCGTCGTATGTAATCAACTCTTCATAATGTTATTTTACATTTAAAGAGCTTTTAGTCTGGATGAAACAGTCACCATTACAATTAGGTCTCCAAACTGAGAATTACTCAGGGCTCTACCTTATATTATTTAATTGTATTGAACTCGAACCAATATACTTTTTTTTGCTTACAAACATATGTTTGCAGCGTTTATAAATAATGACGTTTCAGGTTGTACCAATATTAATGATTGCACAAGTATCTTTTTAGAAATACGAAAGAGAAGACTGGAAATTAGAGTTGATGAAAGATCTAGGGAAGAAACATTAACGTTACTTGAACTCTAGGGGAAAACACGAAAGGTGTGAAATTTTGAATGATAAAAATAGTAATAATAATGATGATGTTAATAATAACAATAATAATGATAATAATCACAGTTTTTTTTGCATTGCAACCACAATAGCAGAAGGGTTAAATAATCTTTCCTCTTTTCCTAAATATATCGAGTATATTAATCACTTTTTGTATGAAACCAAATCGAATCATGGTAAATAAACAGAATATCTCAGTGGACACAGCTACTCAACGGGCCGCAAGCAAAATAAAATAAATACTAGAGAAATGAGGAATATTTTGAGAATATGAAGCTTTTGTGAGCGATAAAAGAAACAGTTATTCTCATCATCGTTGGAGAACTTGGAAAAATCTCGAACTCCTTTAAGAATTCTCTAGAAGAATTGTATGACCGAGGGAGATATGAAAACATTTTGCTACGTAAAAAATAAAAATAAGAACACAAATTACTAATCTTGAAGAGACTTCCTAACACTTTTTACTAAACGATTAATACCAACTATTTTTGTTGTAAAAGTCGGTTAAATAATAATACATGGTATACTTGATAATAAATAATAATAATAATACATGTTATGTTTGATAATAAATAATAATAAATGGTATTTTTGATAATTAATAATAATAATAATAAATGGTATGTTTGATATTAAATAATAATACATAGTATGTTTGATAATAAATAATAAATGGTATGTTTGATAATAAATAATAATAAATGGTATGTTTGCTAAAATATGGTTCTACAAAGAAAGACACTGAGAATAATATGGAATCAACTTGTGAGTAACAAGGAAAAAATAAAAATGAAATCGATGCTTATATTAAGATTAAAAAGGACAGTTGAAATTTCATTGCCACATAATGAGAAAAGACGGCGTGGGGAATTTGACATTCACAGGACATCGAAGAAATCATTAAATAATCTACCTAATGAACCTGTGTAAATTGATGGCAGAACCGGGATTGGGTGGGATGAAGAAACGACAAATTTTGCTAGAATCTACAAGGATGGAAGTTATGAAGAGTCATAATCACCAATGACCTTAAGATATCCACATTGATATTACATTACCTTTTATACTTTCACTTACTACGCGTGCCCATTTATGTTACCTCTCTCTTTAAGGAGGTTGGCAGTTATGGTTATTCCCCAACTTCCTGATCCTTGCAGCTATAAGCTAAGTTTCAATCTGTACCATAATTTTCTGTACACATCTAAACTGACAGCCGTTTTCCTCTACGTATACGTCATGTGAGTATTAAATTTCGGCGTATTTAGAGTCTTAATTTATAGTATTAAATTTTCCATACCCTCTCTCTTCCTTATGTGTCCTATAAAATCTAAGTGTTTTTTTCTGATATTAAGTAATTTTCATATTTTTAGAATATCTTCGTTTCTCCTGTAAAAACAAATTGATGTGACGCTGGTCTGATGGTTAGAGGCTCGAAATGGGAAATTGGAGAGCAAACTTCAAATCGTTATTGGACATGAGAAACTTATTTTCTTGAACCATTGTTTTAATAGAAACTTCTGATAAATAACAAGTGAAAGTAGCACTGTCTGCTTGATAAATAAATAACAAATACTTTTTTTTAATATAATAATACAACTAATATTACCGTTATGATTACAATATTGAGTAAAAAAATCCCAACTAATATTACGAATTCAAAAATTCTTCACTTGTTCACCGTTACTAACGAGACAATTTCAAACTATGACCTTTTAACCATCGAGTATGCACTGCAACACATTTCCTTGTCTACTCTTAAAAATAATTAACACGGTGTGGTTGATGTAATCTTTGACGTGTTTCAAACAGCTGTACACAAGAATGTGAAGATGCTCAACACACTCATGCAGATGTTCTCTCAGAGGATAGTGAAAGGCACTAGGTACAACTTTCAAGGGGAGTGTGTGTGTGTGTGTGTGAGAGAGAGAGAGAGAGAGAGAAAGAGAGCGAAAGAAAAACAAATAGAATATACTTTCAGATAGAATATTGACATTCTAAAATATACCAGAAATCATAAGAAAATTTGAAGAAAATGGCTGAAAATGTGATGGCTGAAAATGCGATGGCTGAAAATGTGATGGCTGAAAATGTGATATAAAATACATCAAAAAACAACATAAAAAAAAACAAAAATACATCCGATTATATGTATTATGGTTTTCCACCTTATTGAAAAAAATCTGCGTAAGCAATACAAAGATCTCAGCTTAACCAGGAAGAGATTCAAAAGTAACATTTTTGACGTTAGGGTAGAATTTGAGAAAATTTCAGATTCTTCTCGTAAGCAAAATAAAAAAAAAAAGATAAATAAAATAAAAATTATTAAAAGCGTTAAGCACATGAGTTCCCTGTTTCTATAACATTGGCTGTTTTAGTTTTTTTTTTTTTTTTTTTGTGGTTCCCTGATTGTTTTTCTTTCTCGGAATGTTGCTGGAAATCAGGAAAATATCGACGTTCCAATCGAAGACAACAAACCTCTAAATCTGAAAAAGTTGCGGAGGGAAAAGTTATCAATAATTTTCATGCGAACAGAAAAGGTCTGATTTCCAACTGCTTTCCCCAGTCTTTACCTAGCATTCTTAGCATATCTTACTTATTATAAAACGCAGATTGTGTGTGTGTGTGTGTGTGTGTGTGTGTCTGTACGTTTATATATTGGATCGGATTTCCTACATTTTTCAACTGATTTCAACAAAACTTCACAGGACTACGTAAAATTACCTTGCGGTGGTTCTGACAGCGCCAAAAATTGAAAAAAGACAATTGTTTTTGCACAAAATCAATTTGAAAACACGATAAAACACGATTCTGTCGCCAGAATGAAAGGGGAACAACTCATTTTGAGTTATACTTATTATAAAACCTAGGTTGTTTTTTGTGTGTGTGTGTGTGTTCGTTTATATATGGAATCAGATTTCCTACATTTTTCAACCGATTTCAACAAAACTTCACTTTTTTGGCAGGTACTGTTTCTTATTGTCTTGCACACTTTTTTCTTTATTTTTACATTCAGAATGCTTTAAAAATTCCATTTACAAGACAATTGTTTATAATAAAATCCTATTCAATCGATAGACTCATAACGATTGAAAACAATGTTTTTGTTTGAGTTTGGTTTTGACCAATTCGAAAAAAAAATCTAATTAAGACATGCGTGTGCGTCAACTTTAAACAATAATCTTTGTCAATTTTATTTTTCAGTCTTTATGATGGTCGATACTTGATCTATCTCTTAATGTTACATCCCCGGGTAACGCCGGACTCTACTGCTAGTCTCTACTAATTATTATTATTTCAATTATCTGTGGAAGTTTCCAATGATGTGTTGACAATGATAGTGAACAAATCCAAATTATAATTTCGTTTCGACTTCTCTAAAAAGAAACTTCCACAGAAGAGTTTAACTTTTTGAATTACTATGTAATACAATTATATTTTGTCAGTAAGGACTGATTTAATTTTTAATCGCTAGCAATCGCTGTCATCATATTTATTGTTTTAATAAAGAGCTTCCAGTCTGAGCGGCGAGAGAATATGTCGGACAATTTATGCTTCGTTAAATTTTCTCACATAAAAATTTAGTTCGTTAATACAGGCAATTACTCATCATGGAAAAATAAAACAAATGCTAAATGAATGAGTAGTAAGCTAATAAAGAAAAGTAATCTTGCCAATTTAAGAACGCATCCGTTGCTAAAATATAAGACGTATTATTGTTTCTTTTTACCCGTATTGCATTAATTTTTGGGCGTTAATGTATTTATAATCAGTCGACTCTATGAATGTTCTCATGTATATATTTAGAAAATAAGTTCCATGATGCAACTAACCTTAATAATAATAATAATAATAATAATAATAATAATAATAATAATAGTAATAATCGGAGCTCTGAGCCTCGTGATAAAAGGAATGGACAATTTTATTAACAGGTTCAAAGATAACATTAGCATAGAAGTTACTCAGAAAATCTCCTTACGTGGAATGCCCTATATACTATAAAACGAGCTATCAATTAAATGACAATTTTCCTATAGGGCCTAAGGACCATAGTTTGGACCGGTTCTACAGGATGCAAAGCAGGAAACATAACACACAAAAAATAAATAATAATAATAATGATAGCAACAACAACAACAACAACAACAACAATAATAATAATAATGATACTAAAAACAACAATAATAATGATAATAATAATATCGTTATTATTGGAGCGGTAATTCGACTTGAGATACTTCAAAGACCAGCACTGTTTTTGACATGCACAATTATAAGAAAAGTTTTGTTGACGTAGAATGAAGAAATCGTAGAACATCATTTATACGACCTGCTCCTGATTTTTAAATTACGGCATTAAATTAACTGAAAATAATAATAATAATAATAATAACAGCAACAGTTTCAAAGAGAAAATACAAATAAGCCACCGACTGAAGAAGCAAAATATATAAAAAAAGAAAGAAAAAGCACATACAACCGACCAGATACAGAAACGATGGCAAGATAAACCCCTTCACGGTCAATACTCTGCCCGTTCCAAACAAACTTTTTTTTTTCTTTCTTAATAATAATAATAATAATAGATACTTGGGAACATCCTCAATCGGAGGGTTACCCAGATTGAAGGTATTTTTAACTGGGAACTATCTGCACATTTATGAGCCGATTTTAACAAAACCTTTCACCATTTTGAGCACTTTTTGTTGTGGTGTCTGTCCCTGGTAAATGGGTAATTGGAAACAGAATAACTCACTTGATTATCGCAACTCTCCAATACTCATATTAGGCATTAGTATATCCGTGAAATACCAGCACCTTTATACAGTGGAAGGAAGAACCAGAAAAGAATATTTTTTCCATACAATTATGACAATATATATATATATGCCTGACACTGTTTAATCCAAACAAAGAAAACATAGCAAATGTAAATACAACAAGCAGTGACATTTCCCGGACTTAAACGGCCAGGCCAGTAGTATCCTTAAAGTTTCTTGTTAGGTGCATGTGATTTTAATTCGTTTTTGAAGATGTAGACACTCTTGTTTATATTCGTCGCTGTCTACGCATCAACAGGTGCACATCACCCCACGAGTAGTTATCACTCTCGAGGTGACGCCGAACACAAGCCGTCAGGTGATTCTCGTAAATTCGTCCTACCGAAAGAAAGATAATCACTCTTTCCATCACTACAGTGGTATACCCATATCCTACTGGATGACATGATGGTTTTTGTATTTTTATACCTAACGTCACATATTTCCCATATTCTTGGTCGCCTTCAAACAGGTGAATAGCGGATAATCACATTCAGTAACACCTTAAACATCTTAAGCAAATTTCACACTATGTAGATAAAGTAAGTGTTGAAAGACATGAATATTTTAGGAATTGTCTTTTAATACTTTATTGGAACTTTTGACAAAAGATTTATGGAATAATTAGTTTTATGACTGCAGCACAAATGTTGAATATTCGCTTCTCTCCAACTAAAAACGACACAGGAACTATGCATTTAGAATGATGGGTGCGAAAATATCCTGACCCTTGTGTAAGGTCTGGGGTTAGTACATACAAAACTAAACAGAGGAAAGTAATAATAATAATAATAATAATAATAATAATAGTTGGAGCCTACGTATTGATTTGAAAAGATTCCAAAAGCTTCATTGAAAGGATTCCTGGTCACCCATGCCTTATAGAAATACAAAAAAATGTACTCACAAGTACAGCCCACAAACTTACGAAGGGCTTTATCTATATAAAATATGTGTGTTCTTAGTATTTCTTTTGTTTTTCCTCAAAAAAATATATGACATTGACCCAAGCCTTGGGAATGAACTTAGGTAGATGGGACCGTTAATGGTTGTGCTAGCATTTCAATATTAAGGAGCTGGCCGGAAATTGGTAGAAAATCATATATCAAATTGGCTGTATCTAATGTTTTTCAAAATTTCTTACATTGGCATCATCTCAAAAGTCTACCCTATCTAAAAGAAAATGTTGTTTCGGAACACTAGCAGAAAAAAAAAATCGACAAAATCAAAGCATCCAAGTATATGATAAAATGATAATGCTAATACACACACACGCACACAACCACACACACACACACACACACATACATATATATATATATATATATATATATATATATATATATTTGGTTGAATTGATGTGAGTTTGTGACACTGGGTTTCACGCTTTTGCGATCGTCAGACAAACTGATTATTTTTTTTTAAATTTTGGGTTTATGTAGATTGCGTGTATTGGTGTTATTATAGAAGTGGGGTGGGGACATCGTTGTGATGTCATCGTGATAACGCAAACATAGATGCATGTTCATACGCCCAATGAAGTACGCAGACACACATACACACTTGGTCGTCCGTCGGGACTCATACATATATAAACATATGTGGATAGTTTCGGATTTGACATATGTATGTATATGGGTGGCGTTGTGTCTATACATAAGCATTTGTATGTTGAAATTCAAAGATTGGAAGTGTAGCAAAAATTTCTCGTGAATGTCTCGTGAATGTATACACGTCATTTTTCTATTTTTCCACTGAATAATATTTCCTCGCATGTATGTATATACGTGTGGTGGGGTTTGTGTAAAACTATGATAGGTAACAATTATTATTATTTCTATTAATTTTTGAAAAAAGGGGGTTTATTTGTTATATTTTGTTTGTTTTTGATGACTGTGTATATGTAACTGGTAGAAATTTCGGTTTGTAATCCTTATTGGTTATTTTATATGGTGATATATAATATTTAATATGCTGGGCGAGAGGGTAGTTTATGTTAATAATTATGACGGGTTTATATGATAATAGTAGATGTGATGTGATAGTGATGTTGTAAGGGATTGGAGACAATGATAATATAAGTAGCTAATAGTTATTGTAACTTGGTAGAAGTGATTAGTAATGGTGGTGGGAGAATGATAAAACCATAAATGTAGTTATTGTGGTGGTAGCTTGAACTAAAAAAGTGGTTGTTGGTGTTTTATTTTATTATATGTATAAATTTATTTTGGTATAAATCCTGATAATAGGTATTCTGTGTAAAATTATGATTGTTGAATGTTAGCTCTATCTCTGATATTGAACGCATTCTAATAAGTACCGCGCATATAATATATGAATAATTATATATATATATATATATATATATATTTATTTATTTATATTTATATACACACACACACACACACACACACACACACACACACATATATATATATATATATATATATATATATATATATATATATATATATATATATATATATATATCTGTTGGAATTTTCTATATTTATGAGTTTAATATGGTTTAGTATCGGAGTTAAGATGTTTCTAATTATGAAGTCCACTTATATAGTAAGGAGATATGAACTGAAGATCGCTTGATGCGTGAAACGCTCAGTCATTAGGTTGTGTTGATTCTTATGTTCACAATCTATCTATCCATCTATCTATCTATTCAAATAAATGGCAAGATAGATATATAAATAGATATATCTGTGTGTGCATATGAGTAAGCTCTAGGACATGCGTCTATTTATCTGTGTGTGTTTGCGTGTGAATGCATGTTTGGATTGCGCGAAAAGGCATGTTACGAGGAAATCTTTTATAGTTAAATATTGACTGGTATGTCCTTCATCTTCGTAGCCATGTTTTTCCACCGGTGATAATGACAATAGATATCGAAATATTAAAGAATTACTTTCCCCTTTTTTGTTTGTGCATCAAATATTGATTACACTGGTATATGCTGTTCATTTTGACCTCAGCTCCCGATAAGCTTTAAGAGAGTGGCAAATATGGTGGACATGATATATATGTTGTCATTAATTGATTATTTAGTCTTGCGTCTTTAGCTGCAGGGCATGGCGAACCCGTTTCTCTACTGAACATAACGGACAAACAGACACACAACTAATACGAAAACGGTTCTATATAAGCAGCACTGTATTCAAAGCAGGTAGTTATTTACAGATATGCAATGCTCCCGTTTAGAAACCTTTTAGGTTGTTCGCTAAATATCTGTATATACAAATTAAATAAAAAAAAGCAATTGCGTTTATTGATATAAGCATAATATTTTCCATATATGTATATACTGATGTAAATGAAGTCCACAGAAAATTTAACGGTAACATAAACACGCACATACACGCACACACACAGGCGCGCACTAAAGTGATAGTACCAGTTAGTGTCCCAGATATGGGAAAATAGTGACTCTCACCCCAAATAAAAACAAAACGTCATTATTGCATCATACCTACGGTCGATAATGGTTATGTTCACATACACATAAATACAATAGTAAATACTGTATGTTGGTCTGTAGTCAGATTTTCGTCTCCAGCTGTGCTGGTCAAACTCTCTGCCTTTATGTATATATGATCCTCAGACGAGGCTATGTCGAAAGGAAGATTCTCGTCTCGAGACACAGCTATACAACCATGTTTTAGACGAGGTCTATGGGGAATTTGGGCGAGCCTACGGGATCAGGTACCCCATATTAAATTCAGCCTTTTGCCAAATATGACCACGTGGGGAGGCTGGTAGTTAGCCTGCAGTCGGAGATTTGTCTCCAGCTGTGTTTGTCAAACTCTCTGCCTCCGGACAGAGAGGATCCCCAGACAAGGCTATGTCGAAGGGCTGAATCTCGTCTCAAGAAATAGCTACCCGACCCCGTTTTATACGGTGTCTACGGGGAATTTTTGACTGAGCCTACGCCCTTGGATACACCACATTTAATTCGGCCTTACGCCACATCTGATCGCGTAGGGCGTTTGGAAGATATCATGCAGTTGGAGATTCATTTTAGAATTCATTTGGCTCACTTCTACCAGTTGACGACTTCTTCTACAGGCCGCTGGCGATTCTTATATTTGTTGTTCTTGTTCTAAGTATTATCGTTCATTACCAAACTTCGTTTGATTTTTCTTTTCAGTAACCGTCCCTAGGTTAAATTTTATCTCATCCTCGTCGCCAAAAACTTGTAACCTAGAGAAGGTTACTGAATTACCAACAATATATATTTTCAGTGGAATTACTACCAATACATTTTATAACAAATTGACCAATAATACATTTTATAACAAAATGACCAACAATACATTTTATCTTTAATTGAAGTCATCAGTTGTTTTAAAATATTTAGATTTGAACATTAAATATATCCTTGATATTCCGCTAAACAAAACCAAACATCAAACACCCATGCACACAACATAATGTTAAGGTCAAAGCCATCCTTAAAACATATAAATGAAAGGAATAAACTTACTAATAAATTATATATATATATATATATATATATATATATATATATATATATATATATATATATATAAGCATTCTGTAAATAGTGGCGGCAAATAGACCTGACCTATTTACATATATGTTTTTGGCTGTCGACTCACAAAGCGAGTATGAACATCACTGATATGTCCAGCCCTTCAGTTGAACTACTCTCCACAACACTGCATTCATCGGTTGTGTGAATAACAGTGACTCATAATGCCAGCTATCGATCTACATTTTTTGTTACATATGTGGCATATCAAATCATCTCCGTGGAAGTTGACTTTGACCATCATCACTTCAAATGTGACTTTTCATATGCCTTGTCGCGTCCGTCCTGGAATTGCCCACTCTAGTGAAGGTCGGCCATTCAAAGCATGCTATTACGAAATCTTCGTATACAATACTGTTGTTGGTGGTGTGATTTCTAGTAACTGAGCAGACTAAACCTGGGCAGACCATTCAATTGGCCACCTGGACAGGTTGGCACCTCTTGGAAATTCAAGGATCCCTTCTGAACTCCTCTCTTCAATTCTGCATATTTACATATATATACATGCAAACGTATTTACTTCCTACACTCTTAGACTTCATACACACACAGCGCCCAACCAGTCAGCGCAAATAAACAATCTCAAAGTCATGACCTTAAGTAACCCTAAGTAATCATCATAAAAATAAATTATATCTGGATGACTCATGTATATAGAATTATCTGACTATTTATCAAGCACCTTAAACAATGAGTTCCACTTGAATTCTCCGGGGAACTTCAGAGGTTGCTTCGAATTACGAACAGAAACAGTTACATTGCGTTAGAAATAAAGCAATATCATTTAATACAATGTGATACCAATCCTCCTATATTAAAGTACCGGAATTCCCCATGTATAATACGTCTTCTCATCATAATTTATAGGGTTTGATTACAAAACAAGGGGAGCGTATTATTCTTGAGTAGAAGCATTTTCCCGTGCTTTCAGCATAAACTTAGGGGTACGTATTTTGGAGGAAGGCGTATTATAAGTGTTCGATTAGACCAAAAGTGGAATTTTACTGTCATAACTGGTTTTAAACAACTCAGTTCTTAACTCCTAAACTTTGTAAAAATCAAAATATTTTACCTGATCTTTACGTTAATGATCACTCTGCTGTCTATTTCCATACAGTACAATGTGTTGATTTTCTTTTCAATCTTTTAAAAGATATGTTTTATCTGGTGGCAATACCAAATATAAGTTTTTAATAACTATGTCCTATCAGTTGGATTATGTCTATCAGTATGAATGATAAAATCTCAAATAATACCTTCTAACACTGTTTTATTATAATTATTATTATTATTATTATTATTATTATTAATATTTTCTTTGATTTCTGGCGTTTACACATTTCTTTCCGGGTCCCGCCCAGGGACCTAAGGTTAGAAATAGCGTCATGACACTTTCCTTTCCACTGACAAAAAAAAAAAAAAAAAAAAAGATTACATAGATAAAGCCCTTCGTAAGGTGTGGGCTGTACTTGTCAGAACAATTTTTTGTATCTCCTTGAGGCATGGACTTCCAGGAATCTCTTCAGTTAGTCTACTGCAATCTTTTCCAACCAGTCCTAGGGCTCCAACTACAACAGGGATTGTTGATGTTCCCATATGCCACATTTTCGAGATTTCTATTTCAAGGTCTTTGTATTTTGACAACTTTTTGAATATCTTCAAAGATACATTGCAGTCAGCAGGGACTGCCATATCAATAAGGAGGCACCGTTTTTGTTTGTGGTCTTTAATAACAATATCCGGGCAGTTGGCCTTGATTGTTCTGTCAGTGTGTATTGTGTAGTCCCATAGAATTGTAACAGGTCCTATCTCCGTAACCGGGTCTGGGTGGTGTTCATACCAGTTTCTTTCAGTTTCCTTCCCGTAGAAGTTGTAAACTTTCCAGTGCAGATATTGGCCCACTCTGTCATGCCGGGTTTTATATTCAGTGGGTGCCAACATCATTGCAACCTGATACAAGATGATCAATCGTTTCTGGATATTTATCACAGAATCTGCATTTTGGGCTGACACAATATTTTAGTATATGTGCTTGATAATTCCTAGTTATTATTATTATTATTATTATTTGTGCAATGTTTCTTCAGAACAGGGTGATCATGGCTCTCCACAATTTCCTGTCTTTTGTAAACATGTTCTTCCAACTATTCGCACAAGATGGATAGATAGGTCATGTGCTGGTATCCACCGTAACCTCAACCCTTAATTATGCCCTAAGTGTGTCAACATTTCCAAGCCGCCTTTCCTCATTATGTGACCTAGAAAATGCAACTCTTACTTTTTGGTTTTAAGCATATGTCTTTTTGTTTCCATATAGCTGTTCTGCCATAGTATCTTTAAAAGCACGACTTATTAGCCATTTTATTTTATATTTTTTTTTTTAAGCAGAAATTACCTTTCTTGATCCCGGTTTCTTTCCCCCAAGTATCACGTTATCCCTTCTTTTAAAAGGAGAGGCGGACAGGATTACTTACTTGTACACATGGTTCGCCAAAAAGCAATTATAATGGAGTTGGTTTATTTTTATCCCTTAGTGCTATACTTATATGGAACTTGAACTTTAAACCTCGGCTTTGTGTGTGTACGGTAAATACCAATCTTCAGTACATCACCAAAATATTCCCGCCACAAACGATCATTATCTGTATAATCTTAACTGTTCATTGAATCTCCAATGCATCCAATTTCGTTTCAATGTTTTGGCATGGTTCCAAAAGCCCTATGACTTATGGGTTCAATATTAAGTGACGCCCTGGCGACTTTCCACATTATTATTCCAACATCTCTTTGTGGTCGGTTGGCAAAAATATCATCTATATTTTGGCAGGTCTTTATTTTCTTGTTCATCATTACTAGACTTGCTTTTTCCTTCTAGAATAGCGTTCCTTTTATTTTAAATACACCCTTCAGGAGAGTATTAGTTGTAGTAAAATACATACGAGTCATTCTTATTGTATTCCCACTCAGATTTATTAAATAACTAGGCCATATCTTCCGCTATTTATTTGAGACTACAAAAATTTCCTTTAGATAGTGTCTTTGTTGAAGAATCGTACTGGACCGTTTTTTGTTTTTTTTCAAATTCTAGTTGGTTACCATAATATATATAAAAAACAAAACAAACTAATATATTTTTATTATTCTACTCTATTTACATTATTCGGACTATTGTCCGAATCTTTGTCGCCATATTTATTACAACGTTTCCGCCGTTGTACACTCCGGTCTTCCTCAAGAATTGAACCCTTTATTTCACTCACTGGGGTAGACTGTTCTAGTTCCACGTACCATGTTTTAATGGATGTTAGTTATCTCCTGTTAATTCCCCTCTCCAAATTCTCTACAGTCTTAACCGGGTATTGAACTCACACTCTTTGGATCCTGTCACTGGATCTAACTAACGCCTTTATCCACTGTGCCATGTGTCCTGTTCTACATATCATTGTATACTTACATGTCTGAACAAGTTTTACCATTCCAAGTTTATAACATGTTAACAGTCGTCGTCATCATCATCATCATTCTTTTGGCAGCATCACGTTGAAGCACCGGTTCCTAAAAGTTCAGAGAGGTTAAACAAAGTCGAACCTGGGCAGTACCCAAATTAGTGAACGCTTGGGAATACCAGGTGCTGTAATCTTGGATATGAGGGCGGCGGTGCAATAGATAAATCTTATTTATCTAATAAAATCGGTAAGACTTTATGGAATCGATTCATGAAATCCAACATATGTTCATCTAAAACAAACGGTATGTACATACAAACATTTAGAAATCAACATGCGAAAAACCAACAAACATAACTAGACAAACACACACATTTTGAAAAGAACATAATTCTTTTACGTAGAAAGTATTTCGAGGGATTACTAATAACTATATTGCCAACAAATATATGCCAAAAACATTATATTACATCACCAAACTTTACTGAAACCATTCTTAAAGAATCCAACGTATGTTCATCAAAAACAAACGTTATGTACGTAAAAACATTCCGAAATCAACATGCAAAGAAAATAAATGTCTACTACACACTGATGCACGCAATGTCACACTTAGAGATATACATTATCATCTGAATCCCACATAGAGAAACTAGAATGATTATACACTTACATAAATAAGGCAATATATGTGAAAAGTGAATATAAATATAAATAAATATATATATATGTATAATTATTTATATATTATATGCGCGGTACTTATTAGAAAGCGCTCAATAACAGAGATAGAGCTAACATATTTGGTTGGATAGATGCGAGTTTGTGACCCTGGGTTTCACGCTTTAGCGATCGTCAGAGAAACCCCGATCTGACGATCGCTAAAGCGTGAAACCCAGGGTCACAAACTCGCATCTATCCAACCAAATATATATATATATATATATATATATATATATATATATATATATATATATATATACTGATTCACAGAGAACTCAATGTATTTTCTATAACAGAACACATATATTTTTTACATCAATAAACTAAATTCTCTTAACATGAGTATAGTCTATTTCAAGCTGACCTTAAGTGTGCGTCTAGAAATAGGGACTTGAATTTAATTTCAATATCAGTACTCCGAGATACGACTTGTTTATGATAAGGAGCTTGAGTTGGTGACTGGGGGAGTTATCTCATTAAGGGTAAAGTGGTCTGGAATTGGATTTTATTTATGGGTAGAGCCTTTCGTTGTCTCTAACTAAATGTTGGTTGCCACTATGGGGTGCTCCCCATGCTAGCAACAAGTGTGTTTTCCTGGGAATGGCAATAAATAGTATTTAGACCAAAAGTTTTTAATATTATTTATAAGTTATTGGGGATTTAACAATAAGACCAATTAAATTTATTTAAATTAGGTTAGTGGACATTGAAGACAACACACCTGAAGGCAATCCACAGGCCTGAAGATGGTTTTGAAGCATGAAACAGCATGTTTTCTCTTTGTGTTGTCCTCAATGTCCACATTTATATTTAAATACTCTCTATCCCTGTTATTAAACACTTTAACCCATAAATATAGCATATTTTAAAACTATATATATATATATATATATATATATATATATATATATATGTGTGTGTGTGTGTGTGTGTAGTAGCTGGACAATCATTTTCGAGGATACGCGTCTATTAGATCGACTAAGCAATCCCTAATTCAGACCTTTGCTCAGGCACATTTGTGTTTGTTCTGCACCCAAAGAGTCCTATGGTAACTATGCTTAGCAGACCTTGGTTACAGTTTCTGTGATAGATCGTGTGATCTAGCATGAACAACAATCTGAACAAGGCCAGCTGACTTAAACACTCGATATATATATATATATATATATATATATATATATATATATATATATATATTGCTCTGACTCAGACTCATACATACTGCTTCAAGAAAACCTTCTATCAGTTTCTTTATGGAAAAATAACGTTGATATTCATGATTCAAATAAATCAACACCGTTCCAAGTTAATCAAAGTATAAAGGTGTGCCAAACTGTGTAATTTGTCTGAGCGTATAATATGGTTTGCTGCCTCTATCTCTTAAGATATAAGTACATCAATAAGTTCGATGCCTTGTAACAATAAAGAGAGAACATTTGCTTTTCACAACAATTCCTTTAAACGTATTATCCTCTCTTTTCAATAAGATAGACCGCAATCATTAGCGGAATGTTCAGTCCATAATACACTTAAATTCACATCAAAGATACGTAAATATATAACCACCTTCGTAGTGTACGGCGTTAGATCGATCCAATCAGGAATTAAAGTTTTTGATTGATTGATTTATTTGTATTTTTTAACGACTTATAGACTCTTTGTGGGTAATTTAAATTCGAAACTTTTTTTTTTAAGTGTGAGAATGTTTTTTTTTGCGAGTGGATTTGTATTAACAACTTTTTGACACGACAAATCTTACTATTTGACCCATAATTTGTGAGTAGCGATGCATTCCTATCTTTCCCAACGGAAATTGCGCGTAAATCATGAGTAAAGGATCATTTCAGCTTTCATATTCAACAGATTCTTCAATTCTTAAGCATGATGTTGGTGGAGTTTTGGTGGAATTAGGGTTGTGGAGGGCTGTATTGTGCTATTTTCATGACTTTCCAAATAGGTATTGTTACTATGGGGAAATTTTAGACATGCGCCTGATTTAAATTTTGTCGAACTGACTCAGGCTTTTATTCATAGAGATCATATCGAGTTACACACGATATTAGTAGAACGTAACAACCATTTCAAAATAAGAAACTGACACACGATTATTTGCGCAAGGTAACCATAGTTTATTGTTATCTGGTGTGAAAGCGTTGAAGCAGTGATGTTACGCTGTTTTCGTCTTTCTACTGCAAATTGTTCTCAACTACCCACATGACTGAGAAGGTTGTACGCACGCCTTCCACAAAAGCCCGCGCAGGCAGTATAGAACAAAAGCCGAAACTGAAAGCAGACAGAGATTGTAGAGGAAGCAATAGCAGCGAGTCATGTTACAGCAGCTGTAATAAAGATTCATAGAATTGTCTGCTAGTGGAGATAACAGTTGCATGCTAAATTTCGAGTAGCAAACGCACGGCTGCAAGAAATTATCAATGAAATTTTCTCTCTCTCTATATATATATTTTAAAAAAAATCCTGAACGAAAATAATACTGAGAAACTCGTTTAAAATTCCGTAATTGAAAATTCATCGAAAATATAATAAAACCTAGGCAAGAGTGATTTTGTAAGAGAGAGGTTAACGTTAATAGAAGAATAAACAGTTGATTTTATCAACAAGGTTTGATAAAAACGGTCACTTGATTTGTCAATAACGGAAATTAAAATAATGAAACTTTAGCACTGTTAAAACTTTCCATAATTTAAGGTTTTAAAATGTCATTTAAATTGTTTTAATGTTTCAGTGTTCCATATTATATTTCTTTTCCTTTATAATTATTTCGTCTAAATGTATGAGGATAGAAAAGGTTTGAGTCAGGCGCTCACACACGTTAATACAAACGGGCGTACTTGCAAAAACGAGCAGCAGACTATGACCTACATAAAGAGCTTTGTAGTAATGGATAGCAGAAACGAAAGCAACAAAGAAGGATGACGAAGACTTAAAAGCTATATAGAGTAACAAAAGACGATAATTTTAAGATAATTTAGAAAAGTGTTTTAAATCGTTTGCTTGTTGAAAGATTGATTTGTTTCTCAATTATCTATAAACCAGATGGCACAACACGTCTTTGCAGAATCGAAGGATGTACTTTTTTCATAATTCCCTTGATCTATAACAAATCTTCAGCCCTTTCTCCTCCTCACACCATTAATAATAATAGCTGGCCATTCTATTCGAGGATACTCGTCTATTAAGGCGGCTAGCTAATCCCTATTACAGATTCTCGCTCAGGCACATTTGTGCTTGTTCAACACCCAGACAGCCAACCTGTGCTTTATTCTGGAACTATGCTGAGCAGAGCTTAGTTACAATTTCTGAGAGAGAGCGTGTTATCCAGTGTGATCAACAATCTGAAAAAGGCCAGCACACTCAAACCCTTGGTCAAGATGACTTGTGATTACGTGCTTGCACAGCTGTGGACAGCCCATAATGATTCCGTCTACTCAGTTTCACACACAAGGCTTGGGTTAATCTGTAACATGGTTTTCAGATAGTTTCCAAAGGTGTCCCACGCTGGGATCATTCCCTCCAGACCGATAACACCAGAAAGTCTCCTTCCTGACGAATCAACCATAACACCACACCTTTATTGTCCCACTATCATGTTTAACTCTTGGAACTACACACTCATCATTCAGTCTTTCTCCTGTATCACATACACTTTTCTCTTACTAAACAAACTTTCACATTGGGACCGGGTCTGTCCTCAGTACATTTTGACACTCTTTCTATGTTCATTTATTACGCTTTTTGGCACATACCAGTGCATAATGCATAATCAACTTCCGTAGCCATGGTTTCTTGGCGGCTATACACACTCTGAGCCTAGTTGTTCTAAGCAACTTTTTCGTAAATAAGCTATATTGTTTGCTCTCGAGAGGAATTAACTTCACCAGGGGAACAGATATCCTTCTATTTTTCTTGCAATCCATAATCAAATGGTTCTCTTCAGTAGCAGTTGTATTATTTCTTTTGATGTTCCAGCTCTTTTTCTGTCAATATTTGCGCTCATTTTGTAACAAATATTGAACCTAGAAATATTTAACTTCTTGGCAATTTGTCTTTGAGAGTACCCTTCTTGGAATAAAATTTCAGTTTCTGCCCTCAAATTTGATTTTGCCATTTTGTTTAAATTACTTCAAAATTAAAAATAGAAAAAAAAAACTATGAAAATATTGTTGTACAATCTTTAATTCTTCTAACAGAGAAAACAACATATGTTTTGTTTACAACATTAGTCAGTGCTGAGTTAACAGTTAGAAACTATATTAACGGTTAAATTTGGCAATCTCATAAAGTCTAGTGAGCGGTTAATATGGAGAACAAAAGTTAGTTATGAAAAATATCCATAACTTAGCAAAATGTATTGTGGACAGAGTAATGCGAATTTCGAATTTTGGTAGCCAGATGAGCTTGGGAAGATATCTGGGAAATAAAACCATATACACTTTAGTTACTGAAATTATATAGTCAACTCTCCCGTCGAGATTCGACGTATGAGGGTCAAGCAGATCAGTTTCCAGAAAACCGACACCGGCACATGAGATTATAGTGGTGAAGGCCTCGTGCAGGACCATCCACACTTTTTGAAGGGACGAATACAGAGACCTGGTGCATCGAGTGCCACAAGGTTCCCAAACGACCCTCCGCAGGTTTTGAATTCAGAGTTGTCCTTCTCCTAGACCAGTTGCCATCCAAATAATATATATATATATATATATATATATATATATATATATATATATATATATATATATATATATATGTGTGTGTGTGTGTGTGTCTTTTAATTCCTAATCTAAAATACTTAATCGTTAGTAATACTTGAAATATACTACAGGTTATTCGTTTTATTCATTTATTTACATTGCAAGAAATGAGCATATTATGTTTTGTCTTCCGTAGGTGTATCGATTTATGTAGCAAAATGGTTCCCTTACCAAATTTGCTAAATTTAATAATCTTTTTCTGACGTTCGCAATCTGGATTCTTGGCTCTATAGAAATATATATATAAAAAAAATGAAAAGAAAAAAATTCTGGTTGTATTGATTACTGTACACCGGCCTCTCACTGGGGAAGGTGTTTCATAGTTATCGCCTAATAAGGTTACGACTATGACACGACGCTATCTTTTACAGCGGCTCTCTTTGATTGTAGATGATTAGGAATGTGTTTCCCGTTAAGTTCGGTTACATTTCCGGCTTTTTCGGCTAAACGTACATGTTCAAGTTTTGAGGGAACCAAATAAAGCTCTGATACCTTCCTACCAGCTGGGTATTGTGCAAAAGCGTAATGCCCGAGCAATGGGGCGATGTGGTTTCTGTTGGAAATCGAAATGACAACTAATAAAACTGTAGTCTTTATAGAAATTGAACAGAAAACTATGTTCGCAATGTATTATTGTTAAACTGGATTTTTCCAGAAAGATACGACAAACTAATACTGTGTATAAGCGGGGCGAGATTGGTTTCAATTCACTTAGCTGCTTTCCAAGTATATCATAGGAACCAGTTTCGGTCAGATTTAAAGGTTATTGGGCATGGATATAACATTTTATAGACACTACAGTGATAAGTCACCAATTAATTATTGACAGCCTCCGAATCTGCCAAGATAGATATACTCACTGAAAGACTTCAGTATTTTGTAGACTCATTGTAACCTCCTGAAACCGCCGTTAATCTAGAGTAGTGAACCTTTCTTCGATTTTTGGACTTTATGCAAATTATAGCTGTATATATATATATATATATATATATATATATATATATATATATATATATATATATATATGTTACGAGATAGACAAAAAAGAGAATTTCTAATACGAAAAATCAATAGGAGTTCGTAGACTGAAGTCAACGTCCATGGCGATGTGTTCCACCCTGATGTAATCAAGGGCCATCGGTTGGCGAGCGAAGGGATCCATTATTTTGAAGGATGTCGGGTGTGTTTGATATGAAATGGGATAGGATTCTCCAGGGTTTCTGTAAGACACGCTATATATAAATGAATACCAATCAGTCTTGCAACCCATCGACTGATGATGATGATGATGATGATCAATATTTTATGACGCATATGGAAGAAATGGAAAATTCGAAAAATAGTCTCATTAGGAAGGTCGTTCTCTGCTTTCTTCCGTCTCTCTTCCATTTACCCTGTGAATGTCAAATTCCCAAGCTTTCTTATGTGTGCTCAAGAGATATCTTTTCTAATTCTGAATGTACGTGTCTATTCTGTTTCCATCATCCTGACGATTTCTTTATTACTCACATGTTTAGTCCATGTTATTCTAATCATTCTGTCGACCCACATTACATGTAATCTGTTTGATATATAGCAATTCAGTACATTTTTCTTTCTTTTTCACGAATTTTTTCCTTTTCTTAATACTTTACTAATCTTTTAAAAGCAATTCTAATACATCATCGGATTTTAATATATATTTTTCGTATTCTGTCACAATATCTGTCGATATTTCTGAGATGAGGTATTATCTACACTATTTACATTATTTATGTACACTATTTACATTATTCAGACTACTGTCCGAATCTTTGTCGCCATATTTATTACAACGTTTCGGCCGTTGTATGCGTCTTAAGAGGGTTAGAATGTCTAACTGAGCCATTTATTTCGCTCACTGGGGTAGACTCTTCTAGTTCCACGTGCCATGTTTAATGGATGCCAGTTATCAGTTATCTCCTGTTAATTCACCTCTTCACTGCCTTAATCGAGTATTGAACTCACACTCTTTGGGTCCTATCACTGGATCTAACCAATCTATTTATCCACTTAGGAGATCTGTGTATGGATTTCTGGGTATTATAAACCTAATGTCTCAGCAACCATTTTTACCAGTGCTCATATTGAATTTTTTTTGCTGTTACCCTCTTATTTTTACCAGAGCTCATATTGCAGTTTTTGTTATTATCGTTTTTCTCTGGAACTCCTTACTACTGGTTCCCATATTGTATTCATTTCTATGCTTGGTCGGCTCAAGAGATTTTTGTGGCCTAGCATATGTGCTGATTACTTAAGTTTACGAATTTTCCAATGGTGTTCTTTGACTATGATCTCAACCTGATCCCTGAGGGCGGTGAACTCCCTTCTCTCTCCATATGTGGTCAGCCACGTCTGATTTTTCCACTTCATCTCGTGTTACAGGTTTCTTGTGTTCTTGAAGCCTTACCTTAAGGGGGCGGCCTGTCTCCCCCTTATATTTCTTTCCGCAGCTGCACAATACTTCTTCTATATTTAATTTTTTTTGTACATCCATAGTTCACCGCTTGGGCAGTTTCCTTTTCCTGCCAACCATATATTATATATTCTTACAATTGATTTTTTAGTCTTTTCACTCCCATTGCCCTTTGCTTCATAACCTTCTGTATGAGTTCCTGATGTTTCGTTTCTGTCTCCGCTATCCAAAATATGTCATTTGCATATTTTTTCTTGCGACCATCAATAATGAACTGTAGGACCTGTTATGTAATATCGGTCCTCCTATATGGCAGCGAATACTGGACAATCTCCTCAAACATGAAGAACATGAATTGAAGCAACTGAAATGTGGTTCTACAAATATATACTGAGAATACCATAGACTTAACATGGGAGCAACGACGAAGTTTTATAGAAAATGAAAACAAAAAGGACACATACATAGTATCAGAAAGAAACAGTTGAAATTTTTAGGGTAGAATAATGAGGGAAGCCGGCTTGGAAAATTTTCACGCATAGGACATATTGAAGACAAATGAGATAGAAGAACATAATGCTAAACTACACAACCAGCTTGTGTGATGGCAAAACAAAGTATGAGCTAGCAAAATAAAAAAAATCAAGAGCTACAAAGGACGGAGAAATTTAGAGGACTATAATCGCTAACGTCCTGAAGGGACTTACTTGGCAGATAGAAGAGGAAGGTAGAACCTTCAATTCATTAAGGATTACACAAATGAAGCTCACAAAAAAGATAAAAATATTTTGCTCCATTAATCATGAAAGCCCATTGTATTCAATGAATGATATGCATGTCTCTTGTATTTCTATCCGTAGATTAATTTAATAACACGTAAAAATAATTTTAGCTTCAATAAATTCCACAACTTTATTCTAAAGCTGTATTGTTTCCCAACGTGCCTAAAATTTCAACAAACGCAACATGTAAATTTTCAATAACATTTTCATGACAAATACGCTGCCAAATCAGTAATTCTCAGTGGCTGGAAGTTGTTTGGATTTAATTAATTTTATGAACATTCATTCAGTTTTTTCTGTTACTTGCAAAGTTTGACATTAATATCATAAATATACAAATAGGATAATATTACACATTTTGGATAATTACAACCACAGGAATCGCTCTTAAATTTGCAAACATTCATTGAAAGTTTTTCATTTTGCAAAAGGATGTTTACTACAATTGTATGAAATAAAATTCTTTTGGTGACAAAATATGATGGCGGCATTAATAAGATTATACCGGAAGTAATATGTCTAAGACAAAATTAGCCACATAATATGGATTTGTAATTTGTCGCAATGTAAATGAATGTAAGATCGCGAGACAAAGGGAATATTTAACTTGTAGATTGAGAGAGAGTGAGAGAGAAAGAGAGAGAGAGGTGATGACAAATAAATCTAAACACTAAATGAAGGAAAAATAGAAGAAGAGGTAATATATATATATATATATATATATATATATATATATATAGAGAGAGAGAGAGAGAGAGAGAGAGCTGAGGAATAAATCTAAACACTAAATGAAAGAAAATTAAAAAAGTAAAACATATATATATATATATATATATATATATTATTTATTTAAAAATATGATTCCAAAACGCTACATAAAAGTCTCATGTTTCAAAACAAGAGCCGAAAACTTCAATATAATTATTTTCGGCTCTGTTTTGAAACATGAGACTTTTATGTAGCGTTTTGGAATCATATTTTTAAATAAATAATTATATTTATGTCAATATTTAAAAAATAATAACTAAAATACTAAGGGACTTTGGATTATTTACCTAACCAGTTCCTTCCTATTTTCTATATATTTTCACACACATATATATATATATATATATATATATATATATATATATATATATATATATATATATATATCGCTCGCTCGACTCTTCCGTCGAGTCCGACGTACGAGGTCAAGCAGATCGGTTCCTAGAAAAACGACAGCCCGACAACAGTACATGAAAATTGATTATAATGGTGAAGCTTTCGTGCAGGACCATCCACACTTTTTTGAAATACAGAGACCTGGTGCACTACGTGCCACAAGTTCCTTAAACGACCCTCCGCAGGTTTTGAATTCAGTGTTCTCCTTCTCCTAGAACAGTTGCCACCCAAAGCTATAGAACCCAGCCTGTCCTGCTATTTACCGATAGCTTGAGGGAAAGAGGATTCAGACCTTTCCCAACGGTATTAGCACGTAATATATATGTATATATATATATATATATATATATATATATATGTGTGTGTGTGTGTGTGTATATATTCATTTTCATGCTACACACACACACATACACACGCACACATATGTGCCTGTATATATATATATATATATATATATATATATATATATATATTTTTGTGTGTGTATGTGTGTGTATCGGATGTCTAACCACACAGATGAGCTGTTAAAAAGCGCAACATTCTGTCTGTGGATGACAATATATATACACGCTCCTGAAAAAAATATTTCGGTTGAGCACTTCGGAGAGAAAAGTCAATTTGTAAACAGGGACTAATACTACTGCTGATGTAAGGCTCTTTTTAGAAGTTTTCCACATTACAAACATATCGCTGTTTTTTTTTTCTTTTAAATTCCACATATAGTTAGCTACATGAGGTGGCGGGCAATATTTTTTGTGTAAACAGAGAGGAAGATATAACTTTTTTACGGGCTAAAATTTCAGACCTTCTCCTATAACGCAAAACATCTCTTTCTTTATCTCTCTGCCTCTCTCATAATATATATATATATATATATATATATATATATATATATATATATATATATTAAAACTCTCCTTTCCGTCTCTAAACTCGTCCATGTCTCTCACACTATTCCTCAGCACCTTCTATGTCAACTTATATAAGCTTAATACTGCCCGTCAAATGTGTAAATTTTAGATTCATTTTTCGTTTCACCGTTTGAAAGTGAAGTCTGAAGATCCAGAGAAAAATAAAATTCTCTGGTGAAATAAATTATTACAAATAGAGCCTTAAAGTGATCTGATTTTCTTTCCAAAATGTTAGTTGCTATATATATATATATATATATATATATATATATATGTGTGTGTGTGTGTATATATATGTATGTAGATATATATATATATATATATATATATATATATATATATGTAGATAGATAGATAGATAGATAGATAGATAGATATGTATATAGATGTGACACTATTTAGGGTTGCGTGAAAAAAAAAAGGCGAGAATTAAATTAGGTGATAAGAAGCTATCACGAAAAGACACTGAGCGATTTTATTTTTCTATCAAAGAAAAGTGGTAAAGATTTTATTTTCATTGGCGAAGAAAGTAAGATACCGGATTTAATTTGATTTATGTTACGGGGTGGCGAATAAGATATAACCATCTGCCCATGGCAATAATGTAAGTTTCAAATTGGCCGAGTGGCCTACGAGACAGAATGCTAAGAGACAAAAATTAATTAGGACATGCTCTGACCGTGAAAAATATCCGCTTGACCACCCACAAGTTAGAAAGAAAGATTAAACCATTAACTGTCGTCGGATATAACATAGGTTTGAAAGAAAAACACCTGTTTTATCGTCCAAACATGGACATAATAGAAATTATTTTATCGGAACGGATAATTGGCACCAGGGTGGAAAGTCGTCCAGATGACCACCCACTTGACGCTGGCGAAAACCTCGATGACGAATTCCAGGCGGCGTTCGGTTAAGATTAGAGACCACACCGAGAGTCGTAGGGGTCTGTTCGAGGAAAAGAAAGAAAAGAGAAAAAAAGAAGATACTTTTTTCTTTGGGAGATAATTTTGAACTGAGGCCAGTTCGGCCGGACCCACGCTGCTCAGCGCTCATTGGCTGAAGGGTAGCGTGAGCGGCAGGCGAAGGTAAACTATGAAGAAGGAGGGGGAGGCCTGTTGACGCCCCCTGAAGTGAATGGTGTGAGATGCCACTGTGAGAGTGAGGGGAGGCCTGTTGACGCCACCTGAAGGGATTAGGTGAGATACCCATATGAGAAAGGAAGAATTTGGGAGGACGATTCCCTTAAAAAAAGAAAATTCTTAATGCGGATATTGAATTATCAAGGTTCCTCAAACCCCGACAGGCCCACCCCGGTTTTGGTCGGCGTCCATATATGCAGAGTCGCAGCGAGTGGACGGCAGTTGGAGTTGAGTTGAGTTGAGTTGGGATTAGAAAGACAGGCAAGAATTGAGCTGTGAGCTCTGAGACCCGCCTCGCAGGAACCTGGCTGAAAGATCCACGCAATCACAACATCAACTTCTAACCAAGAACAATTTATTTTGAAGAATGACTTAGACTCACACCATCAAAACAAGTTTTACGAATATCACCTGAAGATACACCAAAACCAGGTTTTTAAAAGAACAATTTAAGATGTTAAGACTCGCCTAACAAACACAAATTGTCACGAATCCATATAAGCGGGTTGGGAGGAAGATGCTGTCCTGTATTAAGCAACCAGATATAAAATATTGTTATTCTTTCTTTAACACATTTGAACTTTTCGAGTTGTTACTTTATTTTCTTTTACATATACTTGTGCGGTATTACTCTTGTTCGGACTCGACTTGCATTACGGCCCGGCGACTGATTGGTTTCGTTTACCTAAGATCAAATCACAACGTGGGTAGGTTAGACTAGAAATCAAAGCAGTTACTTCGGTAACCAGACGTTGGAGGCGAGCTGGGAACGACAAGGCTGGTACCGAATCTAACCAGATTCCCAATCAGCAAATGGTTAGAACGTCACTTTTGGTGCCACCCGCGACCAATACTAAGTCACATTGGAGACAGACGGGGTGACGTCACAATTGGCGCCGCGACCAGGACAGCACGGCGGGTGCGGCCAGGCAGACGTCACGATTGGCGCAGCGACTCCGGGGTGACGTCAGATATATATATATATATATATATATATATGTGTGTGTGTAAATAGATAGATAGATATAGATGTAGAATATATATATATACTCCGGCCTTCCTACCATACACAACGTCGTGTATTTGTTTATTTATTTATTAAAATAATAAAACTTTCATTATTTTTTTAAACATACGGCGTGAAAAATCAAATGATACAAACCGCATGAAAATACCGAAAGGTATGGGAATATATATTCAAAATCGTTGGTAATGAAATTTCAATATTGAGAAATATAATCTGTTATAGTGGAACACACCTCTTCTATAGTTAATTGACTCTGCCACCTATAATAAGTAGGAATAGGAAGAGTAAGGAGGGGGCCATGCCGTACGACAGTTAATCGAATACTAAAGTATCAGTGACCACAACTAGATTACTCTGCGTTATAACTATTATATCAAGTTCCTAAATTTTTGTATGTCGAACCTATTTTAGGACCGACTTAGTACAAATACAAACCTCTACTGTGAAATCACTCCGTAACAAATTTGGCGACGAGGGATTCGAATTCATACGGTAGAAGAGAAAAAAAAAATTTCGTTCGCTACAGTATAAATTGGCGACGAGGGATTCGGATTCATACGGTAGAAGAGAAAAAAATTTCGTTCGCCGCAACATTATTTGGTGACGAATTCGTACTCATGCGGAGGAGAAAAAAACAAAGTAGCGCGTCACAATAATTTCGGCGACAAAATCTCGGATTCACACATAAAAGAAAAAATCAGTCGTATTCTCAACTGAGAAAATAATTTTTTTTTCTTGATAAGACAGTTTGCTCAAATAGGTCACGAATTGTAAATTCGTTAGGACACCCCTCTACAGTATTTAGGCATTGTGTAAATTCTTGCGAATGTGGAATGCAAAAATATATTCCAGGATTTTTTAAAGTTCCGGACGGAACAAGAGATGTCATTCCAGATGCAGTTACAGGAGGAAACATTTAATAGGTAAATGTAGTTTCAATTAAAAATGGAACAGAAAACTGAGAAGAGGAAAGAGAAAAATCTACAAAATGATTCTTTCCCAGAGAATACAATATGGAATTCAATTGAAATATTCACGTACAGTCCACATGAAGAGATAACTTTTGAGGAGTATTATAAAAAAATATACTGACGTGTATAACGAGGAATGCCCCTCGTGGTCTGAAGGAAAGTAGGTTAGGCTTCTTTTAAGCAAGTTAGGAACTGCTGAGCATAACAAATTGGTAAACTACATTTTACCGAAAAAAAACTAGCGAGTTGATATTTACCAAGGCGGTAAATATATTAAGTGAATTATTTAGTAAAAAGACATCTTTGTTTCACAAGAGGTGGAAATGTTTGAATCTGATGAAAGATGACGAACAAGACTATATAACGTATGCAGCCAATGTAAATAAGCATTGTGAAGAGTTCAAGCTGGCAGAGTTAAGTGCTGACAATTTTAAGTGCTTAGTGTTTTTTCAAGGGCTGGTATCGGAAGGAGACGCAGAGTTGAGAAAATTAGTGCTGGCAAAATTGGAAAACGATCCAAGGATTACGATACAGAAGTTGGCAGAAGACTGCACAAGATATGTTAGCGTAAAGAAAGATTCGAAAAAAATAGAACAGTCTGGCGTTTCACATGTAAGGAAAATACGCTACAAAAAAGAAAGTCAGTCTACCAAAAGGAATTATAAAATTGCGGATTATCAATCAAAAAGTGAAATACCAGAGAAAAAAAAAACTCCAGAAGCTATGTTTTGCTTGCGGTGAACTACACTGGTACAGATATTTCAATTTTAGGAATAAAAAATGTGTCAACTGTAAAAGAGTGGGTCATAAAAGCTCGCACTGCAGGTCAAAAAATAAAGACAATGAAACAAGAAAATCAAAGTCCAACGAGGTGAACGATGGAATAACCAGAAAATTTGTTACCGTCGAAATAATAAAAAAATAAAAATGCAACTCGACACTGGTTCCGACCAATCTATCATAAATTTGAATACGTGGAAGAAGTTGGGGAAACCAACTTTAATGAAGACAAATAAAATCGCGAGGTCAGTGACGGGAGAAAAAATACAATTTATTGGAGAATTTGTTACAAACGTCACGTTAAATAAAAAAACGCGAAAAGCTAAACTATTTGTCATAGAAAATACCACGAACTTACTTGGTACGAATTGGATAACAGAATTTCAATTATGGGATCTACTGATAAATTCTTTCTGTTACAAAGTAGAAAATTTAAACTACGAAGCCCAGAAATTAGTAAAGAATCTTAAGGGAACATTTCCTACTGTTTTTTCTCTAGGTTTGGGAACGTGTACCAAGATGGAGGCAAAATTCCAGCTAAAAGAAAACGCTCAGGCAGTATTCAAAAAGAAGAGGAATGTGCTGTTTGCTTCAATTGAACAGATAGATAGAGAGTTGGACAGATCAGTGTATTTAAAAAAGTTGAGTGGGTAACGCCGACGATATACGTGAAAAAAAGTTCCAGAAAATAAAGAGGAAGCCGACACGGAGAAGAACTGGGGAGCGAGATACCCGCAGCCAAGGACATGCAGTATTATTAAATAATTTAAGTCAACTGAAGTCACCACTGAAAACGTTAAGAAGCACAAGGTCAACAGAAATAAAGCTAGAGGCTGAACAAATAGAACCACAAGAAGAACCTACAGAAACTGTGACCCCATCCTGAAGAAGTTCAAAGCGGAAGGTTGTTTCTGGTAACATTATGGAGGTACCAAAAAAATAGAAAAG
Source organism: Acanthosepion pharaonis (assembly GCA_903632075.3). Classification (NCBI taxonomy): domain Eukaryota; kingdom Metazoa; phylum Mollusca; class Cephalopoda; order Sepiida; family Sepiidae; genus Acanthosepion; species Acanthosepion pharaonis. Next base: position 645,303 of record CAHIKZ030005388.1, on the reverse strand, counting down.
CGGATTGGCAATATGATGTACTTGGTGAAAGGCGAAAGATTCACGTGCAGTAACCAGATCAGACGACATTTTTTCAGATATGGTGGAGAGCGGTCCAGCGGAAGAAACGCCGATGGAGGTGATTTGTGATACGTTTGATCTAACAACGCCTGCAACAATTTTACCTGAGGTACGCCGATCCAGGAGAAAAAAGAAAGGCAACTGATCATTTAAAAGTGGATCAAAAACGTAGGAGATACGCTACGATGTTGCTAACAAAAATATATTTTTTTTTTTGTTTTTTCTTCTGTAAAATATAATAAAGAAAGAAAGAAAACTGTTTACTCATACGGTAGGAGTAGGAAGAGTAACGAGGGGGTCGCTCAGTGGGTCGATGCCGTACGACAGTTAGTCGGATACTAAAGTATCAGCGACCACAACTAGATTTACTGTGCGTTATACGTATTATATCAAGTTCCTAACGTTTTGTACATCGAACCTATTTTAGGACCGACTTAGTACAAATACAAGCCTCCACTGTGAAATCACTCCATAACAAAATCTTATATTATAATATAGTGAAAAGTTATGAAAAATTTTCTCAACTCTGTGTTTCGGGGATATGTATCCGCTCGCTTATGCCACTGAAGAGTGGATGCAATATATATATATATATATATATATATATATATATATATATATATAGTTTCAAAACATATAATAAAGAACTGAAATGAAGACATATAAAATATTTGAATGAAAGCTTATTCTGTAATATATTTGATCATTTAAATTATGAAGTAATAATGCAAATTGAAATATGAGCTCATCCCAAAATGACTGTTAGTGAGATCCTTGTGCGTCATGCCTGCTATAGATAGATTTTATATTAGGCCCCAATTTAGTCAGCTTAAACCTCAAATCTCCTCGCTTAATGATATCCTGTCGAATTCTTTTCGCCAGTAACAAATCATTTACAGCTTTATAGCTACATTAAGATAAATGTGAAGATGGATATGGTAACCTCAAATTTCTTGCAATGGTGGTTGAATTTGGGTATTTAGTCACTGTCTGATCACAAAGCCATGTTATCACTCGTTTTATATTGAATAAAGTTTTAACATAATCACCATTTTGTATCTCCTAGAGTTCTTGGTACTGCATCGAAATATCTGACATATCCACTAGCATTGGCTACAGCAACCATGTTAGAAAATCAATTTGTTTTAGATTAGAAAATCAATTTGTTTTACATTAGAAAATCTTTCTTTCAAATCAGATGCCAATATTTTCAGAAGATCCACATTGACCAGTACAGTAGCATCAGTTACTTTAAAATTTTTAGCTAATGAAACACCAATAACAATCTAAATACAAACACTTAAAAAAACTTTTTAAACAAATGACAACCTCACTGTCTACCAAACATTTGACAATAATTACACTTGATCCAATACAACTGTTTAACTACGTAAACAAAAGAAATGCGTCCTAATTGATATTGGCTCAAAATGAGTTGGCCATGAGTCGTGTTCGCCTTCCAGTTGGATTCTTAACATTCACTTTCGCGGAAATACTATTCGGGACGCTATGAGTGCATCTCTTCTAAACCCCAGCTATTCCTAAATAACAGGACTGATTGGTCTATGTAGCCTTGATTGGCAACCAGTCTGACTCAGAAAAAAAAAAGCTGCCTACTGCGGGAATGTCTTCTGCCTCGTCAGTCATAACTCGAAAGAGACGTGATTGCACAAGCGTCTATCAGATATGGCTGAATTGTAAAAGTTAGAATCCGTTATTAACCTATATATACCTGTCGTAAAATCCGGGTTTTTCTAACATAAATCCTAGACTATGAAACGTTCATTAATCCATGTTTTCTAATGAAACTCCAGTATTAATTTTGGATCTATATTTAAAAAAATATCCGATATAATTATGGGTTAATAATCACAAATACGCATCCCATAATCCTTTAGGGATTGTAGGGACACACATGTACTGCAGTGGTATGTCTTGATCAAGATAGTCTAATGTAGACTAACCCTTTCTCTACTGGTTTGAATTCAGAATTTTCCTCATACTCGATGTTTGACAAAAAAAGTTATAAGGCCGAGACTGCCATATTTACCCATACCTGGGAGTAGAAGAGATGTATTGATATCTTTCCAATGTGTATCTGTGTATATGTAAATGCAACTAACTCGAATAGAATTCGAACTCGTCTCTCCGACTTCTCATTCTCAACCGCATTTATAAACTCACATCGGGGTTGATAAGATAGACACTTGTTGATTAATGATATCTGCTTTAACACTCACCTCCACCACCAAATTGTGATGGTCATCAATGATGGGTTAACCAAACAATTAGTAATGAACTATTGAATCTCATGTTGATATCTTTTGAGGAGTGGCTTATTTATTAGCCAACAACAATAACAAAACGTGGCAGGCCTATGTTCATTTCCAATGTGCTCCATTCTTTACTGCTACAAGCTCAGACACTTACAGACAAAACCAGCATTGCCAACTCCAAGGAGTAGAATCATTCCCATTTACTATGTAATTCTTTGGTAAGAATTGATATTTCATTCAGAAAGTCGTATACTAATAACCGCTACTTTGTGAGATAGACCCCCGGGCGGATGCTTTCCAGAACGCTAAAATCGAAACCTATTCAAATCTGGGCTCAGTAGTTATCTATCCTCTTACGTTCGCACAATTCATTAAGTAAATTTCTACGTTCAGGATCAGAATTGCAAGTTTCTTTTTTTCTAGATGCTGTGTCCATTTAGGACGGGGACAATCATATCTCTCTACATCGTCCTAATCCTTGTTTGTCTTAGCAATGTTTGCTAAATCTCCTAATCCTGTAGTACCAAACATTTACACTAGCTTGTTATTCCATGCTTTCCTCTGTCCATCGTGTCTTCAACATGTCCTGTGAGTGTTAAAATTTCCGAACACTCTTTCCTCATCATTGTTACAGTTTTTTGGATGTATGTGTGTACTAGTGAGCCAACCAAAATAAGCTGACTCATTTTATAGTTCACCAATAGAAGGGTTAACCAATCAGAAAGCTCAAAATATTCAATCTGACGTGTATAAAGGCAGCCATTTTCTTTTTTCTCCCAAAATATCTTCACTGCCAACATGATATCGAAGACTTAAAGAATTACTTAACAGCTGCTACTTTCTCCGAATCTTCACTGCCAACCTCTGATTTTGAACACATTACATACTTCACTGGATTCTATATTCAAAGACTACGGCAAACATGGTTAACAATCATGTCATCTAGAAATTCCAGTTGTCTCTTTCCGATAAGTATAATGAAACTATATACTTCCATTTTCTCTAACGTTTCGGCATTTTTTAGCTAGTTATCATAAAGTGTATAGAAGGAATATTTTGGAATTCCTTGCGATTTTCCAACTCATAATTTTCTTACAAAATATGGCTACCCTCAGGACACAAATGGAAAGGAAAGAAATGTCATAACACTTCTTTTTCTGGAAGAAGAAAGTTTTGACAATAGTCAATGAAGTTAATTTCATATTTATGGATAGCTTGCACTTGACGTAGGCACAGTAAAGAGATGTGTCTCTCTTGTTAATAGCAAGCCTAGAGAGCAAAGAGAGACTGACCTAGGTGATAAGCCTCGCACTGGTAAGTCAGATACTGATTGAATGTCACTACCACTGACAGAAGAATCACAATTATAAAACACGGAAAGAGCCTTCAGGTGGGACATGAGTTCTGAGTAATGTATTTTTATACTAAAGTTCAAATAATACAAGGCCTGAGAGCAATGTAACTTAGTACATTACCATTTAAATAGTTATGATGAAGGAAGTTAGCGCTATGTATAAAACCGGACATGGAAATAATGAAATTCTAATGTTTAGGGGAGCACCCACACAAGTGTATGTTTAGAAAATAGCAGTTCTTGGGAAGAAAAGCTGAGTGAAGTTTTCTCCTTGCATTTGGAATACTGAGGAAATGAGGATGATTTGACAACGTGGATGCAGCGTGCCGTGTCCTATTTTCAAAGGTCAAAATAGTAGAACTAATAGTACTAAATTCCATAAAGAAACAATGATTGGTTTAGTATGTTAAAGACCTTAAAGGAGTCAATTAGAATAGGGAGAGTACTGGGTATGACGATAAACAACATCCTGCAGCAAGGCCACTGATCAGGAGATTGGAGATTTTGAGGAGTGTCGGACGGTCTCCTAATTGCCGTTTTCCCCAGGTTCACCCTGATACAGGGGGGGGGGCGCATGATAGAGTCCCATCTATGGGAAAATAGTGCCCGCCCCCAAAAAAGAAAAAAAAAACACCGTGAGAGTATAAACATAACGACAATACGTTTTTGTATAAAAATATACCAACAATACGTATTTGTGTTGAAATTACCAGTAATGCATATTTATTGTAAAATTACGTAGAATACCATTTTAAAGCAAAATAACCAGCTATATATTTTATGTGAAGTTGAAGGCATACAATTGCATTCAAAACATATTTATTTGAAGCCAAACAATTGAGTTCAAAATAGATTAATTTGAAGTCATACAATTGCGTTCAAAATAGATTACTTTAATGCCATACAATTGAGCTCAAATAGATTAATTTGAAGCCAAACAATTGTGTTCAAAATATATTTATTTGAAGCCGTGCAATTGCATTCCAAATGGATTTATTTGAAGCCATACAATTGCGTTCAAAATGGATTTACTACAAGTAAATCCATTTTGAACGCAAATAATTTCGTTCAAAATAGAATTATTTGAAGCCATACAATTGTGTTCAAAATAGATTAATGTGACACCATACAATAGCGTTCAAAATAGATTTATTTGAAGCCAAAAAATTGCGTTCAAAATGATTAATTTAAAGCCATACAGTTGTGTTCAAAATAGATTAATTTGAATCCATACAATTGCGTTCATAATATATTTATTTGAAGCCATGCAATTGCGTTCAAAATGGATTAATTTGAAGCCAAAAATTGCGTTCAAAAAAGATTAATTTGCAGCCATACAATTGCGTTCAAAATGGATTTATTTGAATTCATACAATTGCGTTCAAAATATATGATGAATATAGCCAGATTTCGGCATTATAGAGTGTTGATATGCGACTAAACAAAACAACCAGCTCGAATCAACTAAAAATAGAGCTTTAATCCAATATTGTTGAAGTGAAATAGTCAACTGTCAATATCTTTCTACGACATGGGGACACAAAAGCTCTTACATCAGAAGGTAAATCAAATCACGTTTGAGAAATAATTTGACATTGCGGAGGAGCAGATTTGGAATCAATTCTTCTCTTAATTTTGGTAGATTTTCTTTTCTAAAGTAATTTCTATTGATTGTTATATATCATTATTGTATACTATTATGTATTTATTATAATAGTGTATGCACAGACACCACAAAATACGGAAGAAGAAATCAAATCTTTCTACTCCATGCTAGACAGATCCAAGGCTTAGTGCAAATCCAAGTTATAATAAGCATAGGAGACTGTGTGATTTAAACGAAAATTGGGTGGTAGGAAAAATGACCTCTAACAGGGAAAACGGAACAACACTCCACTCGGGACACTGTGCACACCGTAAAGAACAGTACTATTGCTCTTTCTCTAAAATACCGGTATCGCTTTTGCCATTCTCAAAGAACAAACTGCTAGGTCTCTCGCTTGTGTTAGCCTCGTTCTCGCCCGTAACGCATGCGCTGTGTCATTTCAACATTGATCTCCGGAAGTTCGCCTTACAGATCTATGATGTTTACAAGTACATGAAGTACATGTGCAGACAATTCGCCTTCTCTTGCTTCGGCAAACTATGTCTCTCCCACATGACCTAATACCAAAATAATCAAAGAGAGGGCAAGGGTGATAGCTGGCAAATAGGGGCTAAGAATCCGGAACGAACGCGGAGAAAAATTGGTCCAATGGTGCATGACCAATTAGCAGGTAATAGACAACACCTGGTTCCAAGAACATCTAAGACGATTATGGGCATGGAGAAGCCAATGAATAGAAAATAAAAAATCAAATTGAATCCATAACTATCAACAAAAGATTGAGGAATACAATTTTTCATTGCAAACACTATCGAGGTACCGACTGCGGAAGCGACACTTTCCTGTTATATATAATAATCATCCGTATTCTGATGAATAGAGCGTAGCAGAATCAGGAAAGAAATAGGACACAAACAGTGCAGGTTCGTTAAACAACCTGCAACAAGGAACACGATATTTATGCCCTGAATGTTATCAAAAAGAGCAATACAAATGAAGAAGAAAGTGCACCTTTGTCTTCTAAATTACGCAAAGGCGTTCAATAAAATACGCCACAAATATCTGTTACAGCTGCACAGCAACATTGACATAATCGAGAAAAAACATTAGAATAAGAAAAAATCTCTGCTGGCAGCCAACTGCCTGCATTTGGATAAAAAAAACAAAACAGAGAGGGTGTAAGGGAAGGATGTGTCTTCTAACAGGATTTATTTAATATATAGAGCCAGGCAATTCTGAGAGAACTGGAAACCCTAAGAGGATACCACATTGGCGGCCACACGCTTAACATCTTAAGATATGCTGATAAGAGACACGGAAAGATAACTACAAGACTTTCTATAAAATGTAGCGAAGGAGCGCGAGGAGTAAGTAATAAGCATGAACTACAAGAGTGAATCTACGGAAATGAAAGAAGCTTAACGCAGCACCCAAATTGCAAAAAAAAAAAAAAAAAAAAAAAAAAACTGCTGAGACACCCTAGCCTAAAAGAAAAATATATGGATAAAGTTAAAAGAAGATAGAAGGGAAAATGGAAACTCGAAATTGGACACACAAAAAGAAGCTTTTAGTGACATCTGCATAGCACATCATCCCAAAGGAGAATAGACGAAGAACAAAAAAACGAATGGATGACTGATGAGATTTTCGACATGATGCAAAGGATACAGAACACTATTCCAAGATATGGAACGGAATACTGAAAATTACACAATGAAATACGGACAAAATGCAGACAAGCTAAAGAAGAAAGGTTCAACAAAAATGTGAAGAAATAGAGAGAATGAATATGACATATAAGGGAGATAGTAAGGGAACTAACAGGACAGAAGACATGTTTATCAACCGGCTGCATAAAAACCATGGAAGAAACGCTCATATTGGAGAAAGAAAACATTCTTCAACGATGGAACGAATATGTTGGAGAAGCCCCCCCACACACACACACGCGACGAAATAGAACAACCTACAAGCCGGAAATACTAAAAAAAAACGAAATGGTAGCTTTACTGGCCAAATTGAACAGAAACAAAGAGGCAGGACCAGACACAGTTGTAAGAGAGATGATGGCATCCTTAGAAGATTTTGGCATAGACTAGACTATATAAATAATAAATGAAATCTACAGCAGTGGTGATATACCGGATGATCTAAGCAGACCCATGTTCCTAGCACTGCCTAAGAAAGCAAGCACAAGCAAAAGTAAACTCAACCGAAAAATTAGCTTATGAACCACGTAACAAAACTCATCATCCGTATTCTGATGAATAGAGTGCACAGCAGAATCAGGCTAGAAATAGGACAAGAACAATGCAGTTTCGTTAGAGACACTGCAACGATGTTCGATAAAACACGCCAGAAAGACCCGTTACAGTCTCTCAGCAACCTTGACATATTCAGGAAATACATTAGAATAATAAAAATCTCTACTGGCAGCAAACTGCCTTCTTACGCATAAAAAAATGTGTTCATCAGATATAGAAAAATAGAGAAAGTGTAAAGGAAGGATGTGTCTTCTAACAAGATTTATTCAATATATTGAGCAAAGCAATTCTGAGAGAACTGGAAACACTAGCAGGATAACTCATTGGCTGCCACACTCTTAACAACTTAAGATATGCTGATAAGAAACACGGAAAGGCAACTACAAGACTTCCTATAAAATGTAGCGAAGGAGCGCGAGAATTAATAAATAAGCATAAACTACAAGAAGATAGAATGCATGGTCGAAAAATGAGCATTAAATGCAATTTAAAGTAAAATCTAGCAAGTACAGAAATTTAAATATCTGGGAAGTTTTCTAACAGAAGACGTGAAGTGCGAAACTGAGATCGGAAGACGTCTTGGACAAAGGCGCATTTCAAAAGCTAAGCAGCGTATTAAGAGGAAAGAGAGTGTCACTGGAAACAAAGTGTGCTGAACTGTTACGTGATATCTGTCTCATATATGGCAGGTAATGCTGGAAAATTACTATCATTTTTTCAGAGATGAAGAAGATACTCAAAGCAACAGAAATGTGGTTCTACAGAAGGATTCTAAGGCTAACATGCGCCGAACATATGAGCAACGACGAGGTTTTGGAAAGAATGGAAACAAATAGGAAACTTATAATTAACATCAGGAAGAAGCAGCTGAAATTTCTGGGACACGTAACGAAGAAAGAGGGATTCGAAAATTTGATACTCACAGACAGAAGGAGCGAATGACCATAAAAGCAACGTGTGACATATTTAATTTAAGATCTGCGAGAAATAACAAAAAGACAAAATATATTAAGAGCTAGAAAGGACTGGTAGAGGTGGGAGGTATGATCATCTACGTCCTAAAGAGACACAGTACATAAAAGAGCTCTGTTATTCTTTAGGTATTTATTTATAAAACAGTATATTTAAACAACATATTAAACAGTAAATTTTCTAGGATATTCGGACTGGAATATGTAAATAAATACGGTTAAATAGATAAATTAATATAGAGAATCAAATAAAATATGAGGATCCATTAAAATAAAGTTTAAACAAATAAATTAATATATATATATATATATATATATATATATATATATATATATATATATATATATATTCGGACTATTGTCCTCATCTTTGTCGCCATATTTATCACAACATTTCGGCCGTTGTACGCTCCGGCCTTCTTCAGGTGGTTGGGATGTCGAACTGAACCCTTTATTTCGCTCACCGGGGTAGACTGTTCTAGTTCCACGTGCCATGTTTGATGGATGTCAGTTATCAGTTATCTCCTGTTAATTTCCATCGGAAAGTGCTCCACTGCCTTAAACGGGTATTGAACTCATTGAACCAACGCCTTTATCCACTGTGCCATGTGTCCTTTACGAAACGTTGTGATAAATATGGCGACAAAGATGAGGACAATAGACCGAATAATGTAAATAATATACATAATATCTCATCTCAGAAATATAGACATACTCTAATATATATATATATATATATATATATATATATATGCAAATATATTATAAAAGTAGGATTGATGATGCGAAGTTCTTTTGTATTTTTGTTTTTATTTTTAAAAACAGTGCTCGACACACAAGTAGAGCCTAGATTAGAATTATTTTTTTAAATGGAATCATATTTTTTTTTTAAGTTATATATATAGATAGTTAGATAGATAAATACAGAGAGCGAGAGGGAAAGAGAGAGTGAAGGAGAAAACCCTGTTGTTTTTAATTTTAAAGTTAATATAAAACTAACGAAAATTAGAGTAGAAGTCACACACAAAAATATATATATATATATATATATATATATATATATATATATATATATATATATATATGTCCACCTAGTACAATTTTCAGGGCACGCCCTGTTTTAAATCCACGAGCTAGTCTCTGTAAGAGTTGCATGATCAGGCACATTTCTCCTTGTTCTAGACCCACTGGGCCTTCTAAGAAATAAGCTGGACAGAACTTAGTGAGCGTTTCTTGAAGAAAAACTAATCTGTCATGATCAGCAGTTTGAAAACCACTGGACGCTCAAACTTTCGGTTGCTACAACTTGTGACCACACACACACACAGACACACACACACAAATATATATATATATATATATATATAAATGATAAAAATATTGCTTTATAGTGTCCTATATATATGAGTTACAATTATTGATATTAGGGATATATGTGTGGTTGGAAGATGAATTATGAAACAGAAGAATCTCCACTCTTTTTTATCTCAGTTCCCACGGTTATCTATCTATCTATCTATCTATCTATCTATCTATCTATCTATATATATATATATATATATATATATATATATATATATGTATGTAGGTGTGGCCAACGATTGCGTCTAGCATGAAACAGCCTGTCGCCTCAGAGTGTTGACTTCAATGTTCACTTTTAGATTTACACACGCTCTGTCTCTGATATTGAGTACTTTATCCCATAAATAATGCATACTTTAAGAGTATTTCTTCATATATATATATATATATATATATATATATATATATATATATGTGTGTGTGTGTGTGTGTGTGTTTGCGCGCGTGTCAGTGTGTGCGCGTTCGTAGTACTTCTCACAGGGGCATCATACCTTCATTTAATAGCGCCTTTATTTGAAAGTGGCAAGAAACTAATCATATCTCCACTAAAATTATATTTCTACGAAAACTGCTTCTCATAGTACACACGCTAGAAAGCAAAATATGTTATTAATCATCATCACCCATGAAAAATTCACGCCTTCCTTTGAAATGGGCAATGTATTAGCCGAAGGTACTCTGGAAAACAAAAAAATAGGAATATTTTCCCGCAAAATCAATCATCAAGAAAGGAAACTTGTGAAGGCATGAGGAAATTTCAATGATATATGCATATCCAAAGAATATACAATTTCCTTGTATAACATTTTTAACGAATGATGAATATCCTGCGAATATAGTTTTCTTTATCAAGAAATATATTTATCCTGCTAATATACAGTTTCCCTGATCAAAATGTTCAACGAAATATGAATACATTGCAAATATGCAGTTTCCGCGGCCAACATTGTCATGAAATATATACAGTTTTCTTTTAAACCCGTTGACTCTGTGTCTGTAACGTTGGTATATAATTTAATTCCATGCATTATAATTTTTAAAGGAACGTGGTACAATATCTATGTAATTGGGTAATCACTTTTATCATTATGTTATATATAATACTGAAGTTGTCGTTAACCTCCTTTATTTCTAGCGACAATAGAATTGAATCAGTAAGAGAGAAGTAATCGGCAATATTGAAGTTTTAACAAGAAGGTAATATCAATTACCGAGGTTAATCAGTTTATTATATAAGCCAGTAAACATTACGGGTAGCCATTAAAATTATTTCCGCGTGGGACATTTCACGAATCTCCACCAGACGACTGCTTCGACGACCTTATCATGGATCCCAGGTCGATTGAAAGAACGAAGGAAGTTTTTCATTAAATGGCTTTTAAACTATATGTATATCAGTTATGCTTACCTTGCTTTTCTTTTACTATCTTTGTTCACGGCTCAACAATAATATGTCAGTTCGCTTCAAAAGACTCGGTTTTGAGTGACTGCATTGAACGCTGTTAAAGATAAACTATTTGTCCGTATTGTAGCGCTGATGCTGCTTTACTTCTTTTTCAAATTTTCATATCAACAGAAAAAATATTTTGGAGAGGTATCATTTACCGCGTTTTAACCCTTTGTTTTGATAAAGGTCACAATTGCTACTAGTTGAGCTAGTTCAAAATTATTTTCACCTTTAATAAGACGTGCGTTCAAAAACTGTCCGACTTATTTTTTTTTTCAGCCAAAACTAATGCTCAGTATCTGTCTAGATGAGGTAATGTATACACAATTTACATTATTCGCACTATTGTCCTCATGTTTGTCGCCATAATATTACAACGTTTCGGTCGTTGTACGCTACGGCCTTCTTCAGGTGTTTGTAATGTCGAACTGGGGTAGACTGTTCTAGTTCCACGTGCCATGATTACTGGATGTCAGTTATCAGTTATCTCCTGTTAATTCCCCACTCCAACTTCTCAACTGCCTTAACACATGGCACAGTGGATAAAGCCGTTATTTAAATCCAGTGACAGGACCCAAAGTATGTAAGTTCAATACCCGAGTAAGGCAGTGGAGAATTGGAGAGGGAAATTAACAGGAGATAACTGATAACTGACATCTATTAAAATAAACATGGCACGTGGAACTAGAACAGCTTACCCCAGTGAGCAAAATAACGGGTTCAGTTCGACATTCCAAACAACTGATGGAAGCCCGAGCGTACAACGGCCGAAATGTTGTAATAAATATGGCGACAAAGATGAAGACAATAGTCCGAATAATGTAAATAATATACATAATATCTCATAGCAGAAATATAGACAGATATTCAAATCTCTGCTTCAGCTGTTTATGGCTGTAATATTATCAGGATAATTTTAGTTCGTAAGTTGATGACCACGATTAGAAAAAGCAGAGTTACACTAATTCAGTTTTCAAAGGTATTGAATCAAGAAGAGGGAAAAATATTTTAATTTGAAATAGTGAGGATCGAAATCACAATAATAAAAATTATCTGTGAGATTCGTCTGCTAGCTTTTTACTCTTCTAATATAGAAATCTCAAAGTGTGTTCGCCCATTTGAAAGCCTAAATAAATATGTTAAGTTATTTTGGTCATTGAGTGAAAATACTGCATAAAAAAGTAAGTATAATTATTTCAATTAATGTAGGTACCTCCACGAAATTGCAAAACAATTTTTTTTTAATTATTTTTCAAAATTTTTCCATCTTTTTAGAATATTCTAAATTTTGATTTAAAAAACCTTGTTTATCTTTTTTTGCAAAAAGGGATACTAAATAACATAGATAATTTTTAGCGCGTTTTTTTGGTATTTATACCTATTAATTTAGAAAATCTTGTAAAAATAAAAATAATTATCAGATGTTAATGAAACTTTCAGAAAATATTCACAGATGATCGAAATTATTATGAATATGTTTTTTTTTATTAAAGTCATGGGAGAAATATTTTTTTTTTTTTATTAACACCCCCATATCTAATTTTATGAAAAAACTCAAAAATTCCATACCATCGGTTTTTAGTGATTACAATATTTAAAGCACAAGGCTTTGAAGAATGTAAATCATGTTTTTTTTTTTTAATTAACCCATTACCTGAAAATCAGCTCTGAATTGTAACATACAAAAGTAACAAAAACTCAATAAAAACAAATATACTATTTAATCTCAAACGCTTTTATTTGTTTTTATTTGTTCGTATGAATATGGACAATAATTTCTGAAAGCAAAACATTTTTTTCAATGAAAATTGAATTTTAATACAATTATTTCTCATTTCTTTAATTTTAAATCGAAATTTTAACACTTTTTCATTAAATTTTTAAAAAATTATAAAAATAAATAACAGCACCATCGACCTTTTGTACTTCTCTTTCTTAGCTCGTCATTGTCTAGGGATTTGAAAATTGTATAATTTGGACCCATCCGATGATCCCCACTAATGAAAAAATGTAATTATGTTTTTTGATAAAAAGCGCTTAAATGGTTTGTCATTAAAAAGTACGGAAGGTCACGTGGCTTGAGTGTAAGCGTAGATTTCATTATTTATAGTATTTATTATCTCTAGTGTTACGTCTTGATAATTGTAACAAAGGAAAAAAAATGATTTACCACAACACAGAGCTAAATCACAAACAAATATTTAATTTACTAAAACAGAACAAAACATATACAGGATAAACAATTGTAGCCTACAAAACAGAAAACAAAGAGTTACTGGCGAAGTGTTACGAGGAAGAAGGAAAAGGAATCAAATATCTTTATCACTTTAGGGCGAGTGAAGTAATCTAAGTGCTATATTTGGAAATCCACAAAGGTGTGTAAATAAATATTAATTTTTAGTTTGGTCAATGAAAATTAGTCAAAATTCTATTTACCAACTTTGTTCCATGAAATTCTCTTTTGGGTTTTGGTTGGTCGGCAACTTTTTATAGAGATTCTTTCGGCTGGATATAATAGTCCTTGAATCAAAAAGCCGGAGTTGATACTGACAGCATTGACAACCCTTTTCCAAAACCCATTTTTATAGGGGCTAACACCTAATTTGCATATTTCTAGATTTTTCTCGAATATACTAGAATGATCTAGAATCTTCCAAACATTCTATTTCTAATTTCTATTTTACAACTACTTCATGAGTGAAAACTTTTTGTAATAACAAGTAGAACTCAACGGAATCCCTTATTATAGAAAATGCATCCTCGTAACAATAGTTAGTATCAGCAAAGTTATGTTTTAAGTTCAAAATAATAATAAAATAACAAAATAAAGGAAATTGGAATGCTAATTTTTTGTTTTTTATTATCTACTAATTACGGGTAGTACATAAGCTGATTCACACAAAAAAAAAAAAAACGTTACGTCACGTATGACCATCTGTATGATAACGCGAATCTCACGTTAGCTGTCGATATGTGATGACAGGTATCACTTGTCACTCGAGAAATGACAACACAGTTCAGATCGCTTACTTTTTATTTCGAACAATTTTTTATTCGAAAAAAAGTAAGTAAAAGCTTCTTTCAAAATATTTTAACTAATCTTTAAATTTGCTAATTTTAGTCAAATAAATTTTGAAAAACGTAGAATTGATTTTTGGTATAATTATACCAAAAATAAGCGAGGATTTTTAACTTGTTTACAAAATTAGAAAAAAAAAAATGGCTGATAGCTACTTTTTTAAGTAATTTTGATGACAGAAATAAACAACATTTTAAATAAAATTTCGGACCTGATAAGAATGAGTAAAAAAAAATTTAAAAAATAATCAAAAAATACTTTTGGTGTTTCTTCTTAAGAATGATATATATATTTAAGCCGATAAAAATTTATTACATCGTTTTTTTTCATGCTATATATTTTTTGTAGCAATTTCGTGGAGGTACCTAAATTAATGTGGTAAAAAAGTAATTATATTTGAATGAATGTGGTATTATTCTTAATACAGAAGAATCTCTCACATTTGTATTAGGTTCTTGTTAGTGGGATGGCGTCATTTGACCCGACAAATTTAAAACGCCATAGTTCTAAAAATAATGGGTTAAAATGTTTGGAAATTTGACAGATTCTTTCGATTTTTACATTGTTTTACATATTTTATTTTTCATTTTTCCTTTTACTGAGACATTTTAATAAATCAACGGTACAAAGTATATTTTGTACTAAGCAAAAAAATTGTTTGCTTAAATGAGACAGGCTGAAACAAGTAATAAATTATCTAATGAGTTTTTGTAAATGGATGGCAAAAAAAAAAGGAAAGACAGGGGTGAGATAGTAATAATAGAAACAGAGCTGTATACTACGAAGGGTGCAACGTTTTGCATCGGCTACGTCCTGAATGGACACGGTACATAGAAAAATAGAGCAAAGAGAAATTCATCAAATTTTTCAGAAGTGGAAAGACTGAATTCCTATCGTCGCATTCAAAATTGGAACTTTCCAGTTCCGTTTTCCACGCTTTTAACCCTCAAATAATCACTGATTCAAAATATTAAACAAATATTAAACAAATATTAAACAAATATTAAACAAATATTAAACAAATATTAGGGGCTTGCGAATGATATCATTGTCTTCCTTTAAAAAAAAATCTCGTATAACTGAATTTTTTAATAATTTCTATTCATGCAAAACGATAATGCCACTAAAAAGTTTACGTTTAATGAGATGAAAGAAAATGAAGAATTTAGAAGGAAGCGGAAGACCAATCCTAATCACAAAACAAGGAATAAATCAAGACAGGGAAAGAGGGTGAATCGGAAAAATACTAAAAAGAAGAAAATTTATTTATTTCTTTTTATATAAAACCCTGTAATCATTTGTGCTCACGATGTGAATTAATACATAAAAAAATAAATGCAAAAAATATAATAAGGAAACGCATAAAGTAATAATCTTCTTTTATGTGCTATATCCTCTTTTCACAACATAAGAGAGAACACAACTTACCTTATTTTCCGGCTTACAAGACGTTGCAGCTTGGAAGACGCACCCCAATATTGTAAACAAATTTCAAAGAAAAAAAAAAGTAATTCTCATACAACACCACATTCACCATGCACCAGGTATTGTCCACATTAATCATTCCTCCGATTTTCATTGTATAGCAATGACATACTAGTCAAGAGAAGAAAGTCTCTCCCGCTGCTAGTAAACAGCATGTTTAAGCTTTTGGCTTGACTCCAGGAAGCTTTATACTTTTGGAAATACTTCTAATAACTCTCCTCCGATTTTCTTTGTATGGCAATGACATACTATTCAAGAGCAGAAAGGTTCCCTCGCTCCTAGTAAACAGAACATGTTTAAGCTTGTGACTCGGCTTCAGAAAGTTTTATGGTTTTGGAAATACTTCTAACAGCTAAGATTACATTATATAAAAGGCTGAATTAGATAGATTGCTAACGTTATCTTGTAATGACTCAACATAGAAATACACGATCCTACCAATCAAGCCAATTAGCTGACCGCCGAAGCTTACTTGAGCCTGGACGTTGTCTTACATTCGTTTTGTAAGACGTATTTTACAGGGCTTTTTAATAAAAGAAAAAGTGCGTCTTGTAAGCCGGAAAATACTGCAGCCATTTCTTGTTTCTATAATTATTCTTTTCTCCTTTAACATCTGCTTTTGTTTCTGTACTCCCATCAATTCACAGTCTTTCGTTAAGTCATTTACTCTATATCTAACCTTTATACTATTTCCTACGCTGTGCCGTTTTCTAGACTTTCTTTTCTAATTACGTGTCCAAGAATGCTATCTGCTTTTTTCCGATTGTAAGTATTTACTTGTTTTTCTGTTTTTCATAAAACATTAAGCGATTCTTCTCGCCATGACAATCCCAGCGCTCCACGACAGAACCATATCTCTAACACTTCAAGACTTTTACGTCTCTGAGGGATTTTATCCAGCATTCACTGCAACGAAAGAGATTAGATATTATATCACAATTCATCACTCCTTTTTTTGTTTCTAACAAGAGTAGAATCTGTAAACCGTCGAAAATAGGGAAAGAATATGATGGAAATATTCCGAATAAATGTCACAAAATATGAAATTTATAATGTAAATTTTTCATTAACCAGATATTTGAAATATAAATTATGCTGAAAAGTAAACAGACAATTTCATTTGTGGAAATTATCAGAATATGCTTTTCAAGGATTTATGTAGATGGAAAGGTAAGTAATATATCAGGCCATCCCATAAGTTCTGTTCGAATTTTGAATAAAGAAAACAAGTGACCAAATGTTACCTTTAATTACAGATTCAATCAACAATGTATTTTCCCTGATTATCTATGACTTTCTTCCATCTATTAACAAGCTTACTAATTCCATTACTGTAAAATTATTTCGGCTTTGATTCAAAGAACTCACAAATGTCAGTTTTAACCTCATCCTGTGTTACAAAAGCTGTTTCTTCCAAATGATTCTGTAAGCTACGAAACAAATGTTAGTCTGAAGGAGCAAGATCGGGAGAATAAGGTGGATGAAGAATTTTCTCCCAACCAAGTTCTTCGATCATTTGTGACGTGATTCTTGCTGTGTGGGTCACGGATTTTCCTGATGAAACATCACCTCTTTTCGATTCACTAGAGCAGGTCTTTTTTTTTCTCAAAGCTTGGTTCAAACGCTCTAATTGCTGAAAGTATATTTGAGCATTAATTGTTGCATTAGGTGGTAAGAATTCAAAGTGGATTATTCCTTGGCGATCCCTCCAGATTGAAAGAAGAACTTTTTGCCCATGAAGTTCCATTCTTGGCTGTGGCTGGGGTCCTTCCCCTTTACCAAGCCACTGTCTACGACGCTTAACATTTCGATAAAAGATCCATTTTTCGTCGACAGTCACAAGTCTATCCAAAAAAGCTGAAACAAGTTGGCGAGAATGGAGAGAAGAGCAGATGTCAACTCGGGATTTGAGGTTGTTTCAGACAATTCATGTGGCACCCATTTTCCAAGTTTAGGAACTTTTCCAACTTGTTGAAGATGACGATGAATCGTTGTATTGTTTGAACTGAGAACCACTGCCAATTCCTCAACTGATAAAGCAGGATGTTCTTTAAGGGCTGCTTCAAGAAGTTTTTCATCAAACTAAGCTGGACATCCGGTTCGATGTTCATCTTCAAAGGTGAAATCTCCAACTCTAAATTTTACAAACCATCTTCTGCAAGTTCTTTTATTCACATATTCCTCTCCATAAACTGAGTGAATGTTTCATGCCGCTTCGGCTGCTGAGTTTCGTTTCTTGAACTCATAAAGCATTATGTGCCTCAAATGATTCTTGGGTACTTCCATGTTAGCAGGGTTTTAATCAAACAAAATGTAATTTTATTGTTCTCTGAAATAAAATATGATCAGTTTAAATGCTTCTAGACATATAAATAATGTTCAACTCAATTAGACATTATAAAATACTCTTTACATTTCGTTCATTTTAACAAATTGTTAAAATTCTGACAGAACTTATGGGATGACCTGATAAAATATATCGGCGCGGGAACTGGTTTTAATAGTCGGGTTTAAATTTCAGACTTGTTCGTGCATTCACTTTCCCATAAATATCCTTGGGAAAAAACTTAAGAATCTGTTTCTTCTTCATCAGGTCATATTTTAAATAACAAGTTAGACTGGCTTTTCCTGTCTAAGAAAAGGAAAAGAGTTAGTTCCAAACCGTGTAGAATAATACCCGCAAACAACGCCAGTATGTTCTTGGCAATTCATAGATAATAAAAAAAGAGTAATCTCTCGTTGGTCATGATCGCTTTCATCCAGAAAAAAGACAAATTATTCGTTTGTTTATATAGAACGTTACTACGTCCATAAACATACGAATGCATAATCAAATTTTAATGCACTTTCTTTTTTATTAAGAAGAAAATGTAATTCTATTTATAGTTCAATGTCGATTAAATTTAATGAAATGATAGAATGAACCTTCAGTAAGACAGTAAAAGAAAGAAGTTCTGAGGTTTCTATTAATAGATATCTACTTATATTGATTTCTTGACTTTAAACGAAATTTATATTTCATAATAAATCGATAGGAAGTCCCAAGCAAAAATTAATGAAATCTTTGAGATACACAGAAATGTCCGATACTTCTTTGATGTTTTTATAAAGTAAAACATCTTCAAAGCTTTTGGGTATTTCAAAAAGGAGGTAGTAACTACATTTACTTGTGTGACCTTTTAAGCAATTCAGTTTATCATTCGGATGGTATGATCTATTCGCAATAGTTGAAAATTTAATTCCCCATTTATAATCAAATTAACCTAGGTAAACATTGCCGAATCACGATGCGTCTACGTTTACATCTGTTTATACATCTGTTTATACTTACATCTGTCTATTCTTATATCTGTTACAGAATGCGGAGCCTGGGCCAGGATGGTGAATGGTTGGTCGAAATTCCAGGTGGACATTTAATTCCCATTGGTGCTGGATTACCTTTGTCAAATTTTCGGATATGAGAGCAAAATGGCGCGAAATCGGCAGAGGACTTGAAGAAGTTTAAAACGTCGACAAACCTCCTTTTACCCGTCGGATTCATTAGAGAGGCTAATGCCGCACGTGGAGGAGTGCTAAGCAATAAATTAGGCATACTGCTCCTGAAGCTCTTCCTACTGCTACATTCTAGAATCGAAGCTAGCACGTATTTCTCTCTTATATAGGAAAACGAATAATCAAACGGAATTGACTTTTGTAGATATAGTTCATGAAATGTTTTCTGAAAGTAGTAATAAAACGGAAAGCAACATATCACTTGAGCTGATATTAATAGTGATGGTTGGATTAGCTGTTTTCATACTTAAAATATTCGCCATTCCTCAACCCAGCACTTAGCATTACTGATTATTATCACTCTTTCTAACAGATATTGGAGTTTCTTTCTACAACTTTCGTTTTTAGTCGTGATTATATGATTACCTACCCTTCGAATTATATGTGTTATCCAATTTTAATGTTGCTGCTATTGGGAATATTCAAGGTGTCCGTTTTTCTTATTTGACAAATATCTTTGTAATTATATAGCACCAGTCTATGGGATCTAATTATATGTTGCCTTCTCTCAGACCGAGAATCTATTCGCTTGGAGCCATTTTTAATCACTGATCTGAGAAAACGATTGCATATAGCAGGTTTATGTAGACATTTCTGAAAGGGTTAGATAACCCTGCAAATAACTGTGCCCTCTGCATATATATATATATATATATATATATATATATATATATATATATATATATCAAAGTGAACATTGAAGTCAACACTCAGAGGCGACTGTTTCATGCTACACGCAATCGTCAGGCCTGACGATTGCTTCTAGCATGAAACACTCGCCTCTGAGTGTTGACTTCAATGTTCACTTTTATATTTATATTGACATACGCCCTATCTCTGATATTGAGCACTTTATCCCTTAAAACTATATTTCTTTACACACACACACACACACACACACACACACACACATATATATATATATATATATATATATATATATATATATATATATATATATATATATCAGTTGGTTAATAAAACAAAAGTCAAACGAAAGCGTAACAGCATAATTAGTTCGATAAACATTTATTAAATATTAACCATATGACGAAAGGGAATGTTTCTTATTTTCAGAATTTTCCGACATGCCTGTGTTTTTCATCGTCCGAGGAACAGAAAAATGGAAATTACTAACCGACACATGCTTTTGTAGATGGGGTATTTTCCAGAGGAAATTGTATTATTAGCAAAAAAAAAAAAAATAAAATAAAATAAAATAAAATAAATAAATAAATAAATAAAATTCTCTGTCTGATGCCTTAATATGCAAAACTTGTTTTGAAAATAAACTTAAATTTAAAAATTTGATCTGTGTTAAAGTGTTAGGTAGGACTATTGTTACTAGTATGTGTCGAAGGGTTGTGAGATTGTAAACATTGATGAAGATAGTCATAGTTTGGGAAGTGGGAACGACGTCTCGCGTGTAGCAAGTTTTAGCAAATTGGCAAACCACGTGGCAGTGTTGAAAGGCGGGAAAACGGTTAGAACATAACGTGATGAAAATATAGAATGAGAAATGTACGAAAATGGGAAAAGCATTTATTTTATAATGAAATATTAAACAAAATAAAAGAAAAAGAAAAAGTGTAGGATCAAAAATATTGATAAAAATTTGGAAATCTGTTGTTAACAAAAAAAAAAGTGGTTTAATAAAATAAAGGAAAAGCTGAGAGGAAAATCGTGTACACATATGGATGTACATGAGTACATATGAGTATATGACAGTGTGTAAATATACACAAGCCATTACACAAACATATGAATCACCATACACGTAAGATATAAATACATGTACAAATGTATGATGTGTCTTCACTAACCTTCCCCTCTCTTTACATAAATTTATATTTTAAGACATTTTTATGTTTATACATTCTTTTTATAAATACAAATATTTAAGTAAATGTTCTGTTTATAATAAACAGTATAAAACAATATTTACCGGCCTGAATGTCCGAGAAATTTTCAAGAATCGAACCTGTATCCTATATGGAGCCGTCATATAGCGTGATGTGGCTAAACCGATTGAGCCAGAGAGGATCATTCAGTTAGCAAGGTCAATTTAATTGCTTTTAAACTGCAATCTTCCATGAATCTCTCACGTACATTCATATCTGCTCAAAGCGTATCCAAATGTAAACAAATAACGTCACACTTTATGAGATGGACGAAGTTTCACAATTATTTTAAGACATTTTTTTAATTCTTTTTTTTATTAAAATTTCTCGGACATTCAGGCCAGTTAATGTTATTAATACTCTTTATTATAAACAGAGCATTTACTTAAATATTTGTATCTATAAAAAAGAATGTATAAACATAAAAAATGTCTTAAAATAATTGTCGGACTTGGTACATTTCATAAACTTATGTGTAAACCATAGCGATAAATTCAATCATGGTATAAAGAAGAGACCCTCTGCATGAAGCGCAACCCTTCTATGGCTGACTAGTGCCTATATGAGGGAAATCGTTGGATGGAACATAGAATATAGTGAGGAGTGGTGTTGCTGATTATTGGGTTTCCCCGTGAAAATTGTACTCTTTGAGCAAACCCAAATTCCTGCTGAGTATCTCAATGTGGGCATTTACCTTTGCATATACTTTAAATCCGATCTTCGTATGTCCTCCTGGCTGCCAGAGCAAGACGCTAAAAACACGCTCCCGACGTCTTCGATGATATGACCAGTTTGGTTGACGTGTACAGAAAAATAAGAAATTTTTGTTTTTGCCTCTGATGTTTATTTATTTATTTTTTGTGGTTATTGAACCGTAAACGGAACTCTACTCTGGTCTCTTCCAGACGATTCCCCTTCTCGTATTTGTGACGGAAAAGTAAAAATACGTGATCCAAACTGTTACATATTAGAGCCGGCTGTTTCAATACCACATTAGTCCCGTGGTGTTTGTAAATGTTGTGAGTGGTGATGTGTGTGACACTATTTACCGGTCGCGTGAAAATTAAAAGCGAGAAATAATTAAAGCGAGAAGAAGCTGAACTAATTAAGACAAGTGAAGACATACTGAAAGATGTTATTTTTTTTAACAAAGAAAAGTGTTAAAGGTTTTATTTTCCTTTGCGAAAAGAAAAAGTATTTTTTTCTTTCGCGGAAGATAGGAAATTTATAAGATCTCGGATCTGTCGAATTAATTTATGCTACGAGACGGCGAATAAATGATAGCCATCTGCCCATGGCAATAATGAAAATTTCAAATTGGTGAAGTGGCCCATACGAAACAGAAGCTGAGAGATAATATTAATCAGGTCTCGCATTGACCGAGAAAAACATCAGCTTAGGCCACCCACAGAGAGAAAGGGAGAAAAAGGGAAAAGAATAAACCATTAACTATCTTTCGGAGATATCATTTGTTTTTGGAAAGAGACCACCTGTTTTATTGTCCAGACCTGAACATGATAAAAGTTTGATACCAGGATAGATTATTAGCGACAGAATGCGAATACGTCCAGTTAACCACCCACTTGACGCTGGCGGAAATCTCGACTGATAAAGTCCAGGTGACATTCGGTTAAGATAGAGATTAAGGACCACACTACGAGTCGTAGGGTTTTGTTGTCGGGAAGAGAAATAAAAGAAAAAAAAAAGAAGATAATTTTTTTTCCCTTTGAGCGATAATTGTAAACACCGGCGCTGTCGAACATCATTGTCTGAGTGGTGGCGTGAGCGGTGGGCGAAGGTAAACATGTAGGAGAGAGGGAGGTCTGTTGACGCACCTGAGGGGATTGGTGTGAGATACCACTGTGAGAGAGAAGGGGAACCTGTTGACACCCGCTGAGGGGATTGGTGTGAGATACCAATATGAGAAAGGAAGAATTTGGGAGGACGATACCCTTAAGGACCCCTCTAAAGCAAAAAGTAATGGACTTCCAAAAATGGAACGTGATAAATTTTCCTGTACGAAAACAAAGAAAATCCTTGCTGTGGATTTAGAATTATCGAGGAACCCCAAACCACAAGCCCACACCCGGTTTTGGTCGGCGTCCATATAAGCAGACTCGCAGCGAGTAAGTGAGTCAGAGAGAAGTTAGTTGCAGTTGAAGAGACGCAGACATATTTAAGCTGTGAGCTCTGAGACGAGCCTCGCAGGAAGCTGACTGAAGATTGACGCATCCCGACTTCAACTTCTAACCAAAAACAATTTATTTTTGAAGAACGACTTAGACTCACACCACCAAAGCAAATTTTACGAATATCGCCTGAAGATACAGAAAAAAAAAACAGTTTCTTAAAAAAAACAACTTAAGATCATAAGACTCGCCTAACAAACACAAAGTGTCACGAATCCATAGAAGCGGTTTGGGAGAAACACACAGTCCTGTATTCAGCAACCAGATATAAAAATATTTGTTATTCTTTTTTTAACACATTTGAACTTTTCGAGTTGTTACTTTATTTTCTTTTACATATACTTGTGTGGTGTTACCTTTGCTCGGATTCGGCTTGCATTGCGGCCCGGCGACTGATTGATTTTGTCTACCTAAGATCAAATCACAATGTGGGTAGGTTAGACTAGAAATCAAAGCAGTTACTTCGGTAACCAGACGTTGGAGGCGAGCTGGGAACGACAAGGCTGATACCGAATCTAACCAGATTCCCATGCGAATCAGCAAAGGGTTAGAACGTTACATTTAGTGCCGCGACCAATACCAAATCACATTGTTCGTCACAGGATAGCACGGCGACGTATCAGAGAGGCCTGAGGTGACGTCACATGTGTTTACAGACCAGGTTCCGGGGTTTGTTGCAGGTGACATTGTCTTGTTGAGGTTTTGCTCATTAAACACATATGTTCGCATAAATAAGATTACTACAAGCACATGGGACAACTTTTCTGTAACTTTCTTATTCACTAACAATTATCAAAGATTCTATTACCAAAGTGTCTAAACCTAGCAGAGACATTCTCCTCAACTAAGAAACTAAAAAGAATAATTCCAGAATCCCCGGTGTCTTTCATTTTAATTATGACATTCACAAAATTTATCACACATTCACTAAAGATTTCAAAAATTTTAAACTAGACAATACTATTAATAAATTATTTAGCGATAACACCCTTCATAGTATAAAGCAATTTCCCAACTCTTTCAGAGTTTTACACCATCCAACACCTGCAACACCTGTTTAGAATCTCACTCCTCCTAGGACACATACCAGTAACAATAGACCTGCCTGACACTTTTACACCGATAAACATTTTAAATTTAAGTTTATTTTCAAAAAAGAGTTGGCTTTTGCTCCTATTACAATTTCCACTGAAAAATACCCCATCTACAAAAGCATTGACGGTTAGTAATTTCCATGTCTTTCCTTGTTCCTCGGACCTGTGATGAAGAACACAGGCGTGTCCGAAAATTCCGGGTATTAAAACCTTCTCTCAGGTCTTTATTTTTGTCATATGATGAATATTTAATAAATGTTTATCATACTAATTATAATAATACTCTTTCATTTGTCCTTGATTTCTTAACCAACTTACCTATTTTACATATTATAAAAGTGCAGTTCGATATATATATATATATATATATATATATATATATATATATATATATATATATATATATTTTATTTTAGGCAGCAATCCTTCAATTATGCATATTTCATTAAAAACGATAGACAAGGTAATACGATTTATCTTTTTATTTAATATTTCTTTTGCTCGAAGATGTGCTTTCTTTCTTTCTGCCCCAGATGAGAATTTAATAAAAATGTAAGATTATCATTTATTAAGTGATACAACAATATAATTAGGCTTTTATTAATTCTCGAGCACAACTCATAAGCGGAAAATAAGCCGAAGAAGGAACCATTTAAGTATAGTATTTTTACAGCGTGGTTCACCTTATACAAGGGTGGAGGCCATTCAATGTAGTGGGTTCCGTTTAGATCATTTGTGTGTACAGGAGTGTAATTTACCGGTTAACCCTAGCCTTGAACAGGTTAGATTATAGTGATGAGGGCAGTGAATTGAGTAAAAAAGATGCTCGGACGGAACCTATTTTTCACCGATGGAATACGGAAAGAATGTGGGTGGCTTGCTATATACGCGGCACTGTATATTCTTGCTATGAATGTTTGCCTCGTCGGGACCAGGGAATATAGCTCGTCCGAGCACTTTCCGTGGAAGTAGCGGTAGAGTAGTAAGAGGTTTCCCACACCCTGCGTGTGAGAGAGAGGTTCAAGGGTGGAGAACAGATTGTTTGTGCCATTTATATAGGTAATGATGTCACTGGGCAGTGACCTTCTCCTCTGTGAAGGATTGTATTTGTCAACGCGTTTTTAATCGCAGGTATTATTTTTATCAGAAGCAGGTGTATTTTTCAAGGGCATTGGTACGAAATGAATACAAACTAATACAAATCAAGATGTATTCATATTATTAACACTGAAATATATTTGCAAGAGTTGGAATCTGTTTACATTAAGTCCTACCAGCCAGCTTTATGTAAGAAGAAGAAGTGTTCAGTTGGCTTAAATGTAACTATCGTGTAAGTGTTATATATTTATATAACATTTGGTTTGTGGTGTTAATCGCTGTGCAGATTTTTCATCATAGATTAAACTCTGATGCGAGAGTTCAGTTAAACGGCTTTAGCTGTCATTATTTTTAATTCTTTTTTAATTCGATATTATTACTTTACGATAATGATCTTTTAGTTACCACTTTTGTTATTAATTTTTCCTCTTCCTTTTTTATCAATATTTTTTATCGCTTTAATTGAAACAAAAGTATTTGAATATAAACTACTTTAAATGGAATTTGTACTATTTTCTTATTCCATTTTCAATGCTGTTAAGCATTTGAGTAAATCCAAATTATACCTTTTATCATCTCAGAAATGACACCATTATTAACATCCATTTTAAAGTCGTCAGGTGAATTCTGGATATTGAATTTTATATATTCACTTGTAAGAATTCTAATTCTTGAACAATAATACAATTGAAACGCATTTATATTCAGTTAAATGTAAAGTCAGATAAAAACATAGGATCCATTCGTTCTTTAGCAATATATATATATATATATATATATATATATATATATATATATATATATATATATATATATGCAGTACGAGGTAAAAGAAAAAATAGACGCACCCATAGAAAGGCGATTAAAGTGTAAATCAGAGTCCTACCCTTAACCCAAATGAAAACCTTTGGGTAATAATGGACAAGCGTGCCGAAAATAATAAAGTTAAGACAGAAGATGAGCTTTTTCGCGAGTTAAAAGAAAGCTGGAAAAATTCGGCGAAGGACGTTGACTTACTAAAGAATTTAGTCTATAGCATGCCACTGGGAGAGTTAGGTGTCCAGTTGTTATGGGATATGTGGTCGCAGAAATTGTCTAACAGCCATGACTGTTTGTGTGACATTGTGCAGAGTCTTGATGCCAGACATAGAGTCCACCAGCAGTCACTCTCTTGACACAATGTTGAGTCTGAGGACCTGTGGGAAGATGAATGTAGGCATAACATCGACATCACTTGTAATCATTCCAGACACCTTGCTAATCGCCATTAGGCTAATCCAAATATTTCCGAATCCAATGCAATCAGGTTGACATCAAAATATTCTGAAATGTTCTTATTGGAGCTTTCGAATTTCTGGCAGAGTGAATTAAGTTATGGTTTTCTTTTTCTCAGAGAGGGTGCGTAACTGGCCCTATTATACTGTGTAGACGACAAAAGAATGCGCATGCGCGAAATTAAAAATATAAAATGGTAACAATTTACACATTGCAGCCTTCACACACACACACACACATATATATATATGTATATACACACACACATATATATATATATATATACACACATATATATATATATATATATATATATATATATATATATATATATATATATATATATATATATACGCACATATGTGTGTGCGTGTGTGTGTGTGTGTAGAATGAAAATGAATATAAAAAATATAGGATTAATGCAAAAAAAATTGACACTTAGCTGATTGCTGTTAAAACCAAACTCTGGAGTTTAGTAGACGGGCCTTACAGCAATCAACCCACCCATTCATATCAGTGCAATCGACCATATATATATATATATATATATATATATATATATATATATATATATATATATATATATATATATATATATATATAATTTATCCTGCGTGTATGTAATAATAGTAGAAATGAATAATATTGTATCATATAAATGATTTTTTATTCATTACAGAATTTATTACTTTTAATTCAGAAATCAATAATCAATTGAGATAAGTACTTTTTTTTAGTTTTTAAACTAATTTTTTATTTTTATTTTGATAGGAACTTATTTTAGTATCATGGCACTCACCCTAAACCAGCAAACCATCTTTAATAATTCCTTGTTGCTTACTTGATCCATTTATGGTATCCCGATTATTGAAAAAAAAAATGAACCATTGATCCCTTGGGCAAACCTCTAGTTTAATTCTTATCTCTACCCAATATAGCTGTTTAACCTCTTGTTAAACATGACAGTTCATAGTCATTACTCGGATGATAGTTTTTCTATCTTTTCATAGACATACGTTTATAAGAAGCTTGGGCATTTTATTTGATGTTTCTGATACAAATTCAACCGCCGACAAGACATTTTAACTTGTATGAATACGGGATAAATTATTTGTTTATAGGGACAGCTGAGAATTTCCGATCATCACAATTTGTCGGTAATCGAAGCCAGCATGAATTATGTTTGAATAATGAGTTTAAATCCATATATACTATTTCAAATTAACAATTGTCTCAACGTAATATTTCTAAGCCGTTACAGAAAACACTGTTTATGTTATTACACTTCAAGAAATAGGCGATGATTCTCCACGATTATATTTTACTTTATTATCTGTGAATTACCATGGCTTCTTGGAAATTATAATGGAGTCGTTTAACGTTGCAATTTTCTACAGTTCTAAAAGTGGAGTTTCCCTTCCTCTTATATGATCATTCTAATGTCATGTCAACTCAGGGCATTGGCGATCATGGCTCTCCAGATAATCCGTTTCTTTATAATCTGTGAATTGCAATGCCTTGTTATGAATGAGAATGGAATATTTCCCGTTGATGTCTTCGTGATTTTGAATTCAGAGCAATCATTCTCAGAAAACTGGCTGCTAGAATTCATGTTGTTTAACACAGAACTGCTGGAGGTAGGCGAGATTTGATGCATTTTTACGGATATTCCTGCGAAAGTGAAAGCCAGCAGACATGGCTGGGGTTTTATCTCAGCCTGCTGATTCAATTTGCTGAACCGATAACTATTAACATACTAGGCACTCCACTAACTTAAAAAAAAATACCACTATGTTAAACTGATATGTCCCATGAAAAGAAAAATAGATAACGAATGTCTTTACACTTTTCACATTGTTCGGACTGTTGTCGTCATCTTTATTGCCATATTTATGACGTTTCAACCGTTGTACACTCTGGACTTCTTTAGGTGATATTAATTGAAAAAGTCGGAGTAATAATGTAAGTAGCTAAAATACACCATCGGATGAATTATGAACAAATATCTTGCTTCAATTCACAGTAAAAGCTGACACAAAATGATTTGGATTTATATTACTGTCAATTTAAAAGCTTCTTTTTTATTATCACGTACAACGTATTTGTTATGCTTCGTATAAAATATGCCAAGCTTTTGTTTTCAGGTATGAATTTACTCAGAGACGCATCTACATGGAAACAAGTATATTCTTATAAGTCGGTAGATACACAGTTGCCTATATATATTTTCACATTCATACTGAGGTGTCAATTATGTGACTTATTAAATATGCTCTATCTAGAGTTCGCTCAGAAGGAGATCATGAATATAGATGGAAAGGTCTAGCTTACTAGAGAATGGATTCATATGGTGTTGACTTATCCAGTTCTTCATACAATCGCTATCTATCTATCTATCTATCTATCTATCTATCTATCTATCTCAATCCGTACATTATCAATCTGTCTCAGCCTGTAATCTATCTATCTATCTATCTATCTATCTATCTATCTATCTATCTATCTATCTCAGGCCGTACATTATCAATCTATCGCACTCTGTAATCTATCTATCTATCTATCTATCTATCTATCTATCTATCTATCTATCTATCTATGTATCTCAGGCCGTACATTATCAATGTATCGCACTCTGTAATCTATCTATCTATCTATCTATCTATCTATCTCTATCTATCTCAGGCCGTGCATTATCAATCTATCTCACTCTGTAATCTATCTATCTATCTATCTATCTATCTATCTCTATCTCAGGCCGTACATTATCAATCTATCTCTCTGTAATCTATCTATCTATCTATCTATCTATCTATCTATCTATCTATCTATCTCAGGCCGTACATTATCAATCTATCGCACTCTGTAATCTATCTATCTATCTATCTATCTATCTATCTATCTATCTCAGGCCGTACATTATCAATCTATCTCACTCTGTAATCTATCTATCTATCTATCTATCTATCTATCTATCTATCTATCTCAATCCGTACATTATCAATCTGTCTCAGCCTGTAATCTATCTATCTATCTATCTATCTATCTATCTATCTATCTATCTATCTATCTATCTATCTATCTCAGGCCGTACATTATCAATCTATCTCACTCTGTAATCTATCTATCTATCTATCTATCTATCTATCTATCTATCTATCTCTCCGGAAATTCTATCCTTAAAATTTATTTTCTCACATTTCTCGACTTCAGCTTCTTCCAGAATTGAAATGCTACGTTTGTCGCCATTTTCTGTCTTCCTAAACTTGTTCTTTTATAAACCTTTCACCCAC
>CAHIKZ030005388.1:582500-612500 GCA_903632075.3 Acanthosepion pharaonis | reverse complement strand
TTAATGCAACTCCAAACTATACAGACGTTCATTCAGCGGGAGTCTCTGTTTCCCCAATCGATATTTATGTGACGCCTTCATATCTCCAGAGACTTACGGGGAAAGCCGGTGCGACAAGGAGAAGCAACAGTTTTGAAAGATGCCTCGGATATCTCAGTAGGTCGCTAACTTCATTACACACGTTAATGAAGTGCTTGTAGCCCCGGAGAGGTTGTTAAGTGTCCAATATTTGACGGATTTTATATCGGCGTAGCACTTAATTAGTTTGCTAATACCCAAAAGTTTTCGGCTTTTTATGATTATTTTATGTTCTGTAATGAAGTCTTTGCTTTCAAACAGATACGAATATTTATTGGTTGTTGGCTTGAAGAGTTCTCTGTTTTGAGTTTAAGGAAATTATTTGCGTTTTAAAAAGTCCCATAAATAATTTCCTACTCAAGTGTTTTAGTTATTATTTCTGGACACCTTGAATGACATCTTTTTCTGATGTAGAAGATTCTGTAATTTTCAGTTTTCCCTTTTTCTACTATTAATGGTACTTTCCTTCTAAACCTTTTCCTTTTCGTAGTCTCTAATGTTAACAACTTGATTAAAGCATTATTTTCTCTCTTCATTAGATGTATATTTTTGGTGCTTCCGTTGGTAGTGACCAAGTGATGTGTTTTTCTTATTCATAAACCATTCTTGGATTTTATAGCACCAGTCTATCCGGTTTTCTATAACACCTAAATAATTCACTGGAAGCCATTTTAAGGGGTGGTAACGTCGCATAAATTATCTGGCAGCCATGACTAGGTTCTACTTCTTTTGTGATATGGTGCAGTGTCCTTTTGCCAGAATAGAGTTACCAGCAGCCACCGTCTTGATCCAGGCGAGCACTACATTCTCAAGACACTTGATGTAGGCCTCTGTGTTGATTCTGATGCTGTCACCAACACATTTAGGAGTTCTTTTCTTATCAGAATGAACAGAGTGAGTTTTCTGAGCTGCCGTACCTTCGTAATCACAATTAGACTCATCCAAATCTTTCAGAATCCTCTGCACTGTTCTCAGATTGACAACCAAACACCCTGAAATTTCCGTTTTGGAGCTTCCGACGCAAATGCCAAGTGGTACTGCATGCCGTTTCTAAATTTCAACCTGAGTCAATTGTGTTATTTTGCTCTTTTTCTCATAAAATGTTCCCAACTGACGCTAGTATTCAGTTAATCTTTAGTGTTACTAAGAGTTTTGTTGGTCTGTCACTTAACTGTGCCCAATACATAATAATCAAGGGGATTGCAGTCTGGGGAGTTAGGTGGTTAGATTTAAAGAGTGATGTGTTTGCAGAAATTATTTGACAGCCATAATTAGATATTCCTGTTTGTCTGACATGGTGCAGAGTCCTGTTGCAAGACATAAAGTTTTCCAGCAGCCACCCTCTTGACTCAAAGCGGCACTACCTCCTCAAGACAAAAATGATGATGTAGGCTTCTGTGTTGAGTCGGAGGCTCTGTGGGGAAAATAAATAGAAGCATGACATCACCATCACTAGTGATCGCCCCAAACATCTTTGTAATCTCTATTAGACTCTTCCAACTCCTCATGAACCCTTTGCACTGTCCTCAGATTGATGCTCAAACACCGTGAAACGTTTGTATTGAAGCTTCTGTTGCGAATGCCAATCAGTACAGCTTGCCATTTCCAAATTTCTGGCACAACGAATTGCATCATGGTGCTCTTTTTCGCAAAGACGGTGTCCAATTGACTCTGCTATACTGCGCAGGCGATAAAATCAAATATCAAACAACGCGCATGCGCGAAATTAAAAATATAAAATGGCGACTATTTACCCATTGCATCTTGTTGACAGAGAAGTGTAAGAAGACAGCACGTGAAAACTTGGTCTAAGTTATATAAAAGAACATTTTCACGGCACATTATTGTAATTTTCTACATTCCATATTACTAACGATCTCCATCTACTTTAAGTCATCTAAAATCTAAAATATGTACATACAGGAATAATATACTTTTTTAATGGGAGTTTCGAGCTCTTTGCTTTGGTCACTGAATCTATTGAATATTTTGCGATGCTTGGAGTATATGCATATTCTTTTGCCACCATTTTCTCACCACCATTACCCACGTTTCCATATATAAGACGAGAAATATGAGTGAAATGGTGGAATGTTTTAACAACTTTTCTACTCGTGCTTCACAAAAATGTCTCCGGAGACAGAACCATGAATAAATGCTGTGCAAATATCGACCAATTCTGGTAACAACTAGTTTTACTTCTGCAGATATGAGTGGCTGGTGAGAATTTGTACATAATTGAAATATCGATAAATATGAAGGAGTCTCAATTATTCAAGTCAACAATAAGCGAATGAGTATTTGAAGGATACATATCCGATGGCATAAGTTAGCACTAAAATTATGTCATTGGTGTATTGTTTTCGAGACGAAATTCTCTAACCAGAATGCCTACAAAAATAACTCGCATCTACTAACTTCAATGCCATCTTCCCTCGACATAAAATATCATAGTTTCCCATACCTTCTTTTTCTTTAATATTTGTGAATTATCGTTATTTCTTGGGAAAGATAGTGAAGTGGTTTCCATTAAACTTCACCGGGGTTCTGAATTCGGGGTTTTATTCTCCTATGGTGGTTGCAAGAGAAAGCTCTAAAATCCAGCTTGTCTTGCTATTTAAACAATAGCTATGAAGAGAGGGAAGCGAAGGACGAATACCTTACAAGGGGAACATAGTTTGATGTACGTAAACGTAAAAAAATGTCTATCAGAATTTGAAGACAAGTTAACTATTTACGTATTGACCACCACTAACAACGTGATACCTATGATTAAAATC
Organism: Acanthosepion pharaonis; assembly: GCA_903632075.3. Lineage (NCBI taxonomy): Eukaryota > Metazoa > Mollusca > Cephalopoda > Sepiida > Sepiidae > Acanthosepion > Acanthosepion pharaonis. Next base: position 609,642 of record CAHIKZ030005388.1, on the reverse strand, counting down.
ATTTTCTAAAAATAAAAAATCTTTCTGGAAACTTTTATTTTAGATTTAATTTCAGACTAGGAGATTAAATTTAATATTTCCAATAATCACAATAGGTTGCTGTATTTAAAAAAAAACCAAAAAGAAACAAACTAATTTACATAATCGGAATTATTTTTACTTATTTATTTATTTATTTTGCTGAACTAACTGATTAACGCCTTTTTAGTTATCTTTTATCGCAATCAAATTCTCGTTATTAAAAAAAAATATTTCTAAAAATAAAATATATTTTTCTGAAACATTATTTGACGAATATTAGCTGATTTAACGTATAATGAATCTGATTTGAAAGAAATATCATTTATTTAAGTCTACAATATTGCAGAAATTATTTTTAAACGTCATTAGATGTATTTATAACTCAAGAGTCTTGACGTGTTGACAGCTTGATGACAATCCTAATGATCTACGGAGATGTTATTCATCATAATGGAAGAAAATGACGAGTACACACTTATAGTATAATTTTTAAGTCCTCTGTAATCTTACAATTTATGAAAATAATATCTGTATCTTTTATTAAACTTGAGAAATGTTGATATTAAAAAATATAGTTATCGCTCATATTTTCTGATAATGTCGTGTATGGTTGCCCGGATTTAAATATCGGCATGTTTCTATAAAAAAAAAACAAAAAAAAAAAAATAAACATTGGTGTTTGATGATTTGTATTAAACTTTTCCATTTGCGTTTAGAAAATATGGTTTCATTTACAAATACTATCATCAAAAAGGCTGAAATCAATATTTAAAATATTCTAATTAAAATTTTAAAAAAATGAAAAGAAATCTTGTAAAAATTCATTATCATCAAAATTTTTTTTCTTAAGAAAATTCTGTCCTAAATATATCTTATTTATAAAACAAGAGGTTTTTTATTAAATAATGCCAGTTTTATTGCATATTTCTTTTATTTTACGATTCAAAGAAGATTTTTGTAAATGGTGTTTCTCCTTGACAACAGTAAAATGATGATTTAAATTTCCCAAGTATTTCTGCTTGTAACATATGTATAAATATAAAGAGACTGAAATTTGAATTGCGTGAAATTTCATATAATCATGTAAGTAGTAAGAGATGTACACAATTTACATTATTCGGACTATTTTCCTCATCTTTGTCGCTAGATATATTACAAGGTTTCAGGTGGTTGGAAAGTCGAACTGAACCTTTTGTTTCGCTCACTGGGGTAGATTCTTCTAGTTCCACATGCCATGTTTAATGGATCTCAGTTATCATTGTTCTCATCTTTGTCGCCATATTTATTACAACATTTCGGCCGTTGTACTCTGCGGCTTTGTTCAGGTGGTTGGAATGTTGGACTGAGCCCTTTATTTCGCTCACTGGGGTAGGCTATTCTAGTTCTTCGTTACATGTTTAATGGATGTCAATTATTACTTAGCTCCTGTTAATTCCCCTCTGAAGGAGCTACCTTGTTTGAAGTGACTAACATATCCTATCATCTTCTAAATTAGCATAAAATTCTTGAGTGTTTCTTTTATTGGATACCATTAGGAATGTTTAGTTTTCACACATATAATCAAAGCACTGGTAATCCGGCTAATGTATATATATATATATATATATATATATATATATATATATATATATATATATATATATATATATATATATATATACAGATTGAGGCAAAAGTTCACACGATAGGAGTAAATGAATTAATTAGATATTTAGTCTCCTTCATGCCTACACACAAACGTCAGATCAGAGGATTGTGTATAAGCATGTAACAGACTGTCCCCGCTGGGTGTTGACTTCAATGTTCACTTTTCTATTTACATACTCTCTATACCTGATATTAGTCACTTTAACCCCTAAATATAGCATAACTTAACAAAACTATATTTTATCATATGTGTGTGTGTGTGTGTGAATATTGATGCATGTTTCATTAATATAGACAGGTTTTGTGTATTTATTTTAAGTAAATTCCTTTCATATTGTCCAATAAGTTTAATAACATTATCATTGAAAGATGAAAGAAAAACACGATATTGATACAGGTTTTTTTTAAAAATCCTATCTAAGCTTTCGGTTTACATAAACCATTACCAAATATGACAATTACATTGCAATATATTAAACAATACACCGACAAAACAATAATGATAGCCTTTTGTTTTGCATGAAAAATATCCAAGCAACGAAAATCTAAAAATTCTTGAAGCTATATACATAAAACAGTTGAAACCTAACCTGAACAAAATAAACTATGAAATCTCAAATATTCTTAAATACCTATAATTGATAACAGAAGCCATTGGTTTATATGGTTTTCTCACATATAATTAAACAAGAAAGATCGGTTTTGATTGTGCTATGTTTGCAATCATGAGTAACTTAAAAAAGGCGTAAATCAAGCCAATGCAAAACGATCTTTTCATTAGTGCATAGTATGTTCCTTGCCGGATCTACATACAGATTTGAATTTAGAGTTTTCCTTCTCCTAGAATGGTTGCCAACCAAGGATATAACACTTTGTATGTCCTAATATTTACGCATAGCTTGGTTAGATCCAGTGACAGGACCCAAAGCGTATGAGTTCAATACCCGGTTAAGGCAGTGGATAACTTTCAGAGGGAAATTAGCAGGAGATAACTGATAACTGACATCCATCAAACCTGGCACGTGGAACTAGAACAGTCTACCCCAGTAAGCGAAATAAAGGGTTCAGATCGAAATTCCAACCACCTGAAGAAGGCCGGAGCGTACAAAGTTTCGGCCGTTGTAATAAATATGGCGACGAAGGTGAGGACAATAATCCGAATAATGTAAATAATGTTAAAAAACAATGTATTTTCCCTGATTATCTATGACTTCCTTCCATCTATTAACAAGCTTACTAATTCCATTACTGTAAAATTATTTTGGCTTTGATTCGAAGAACTCACAAATGTCAGTTATAACCTCTTCCTGTGTTACAAAAGCTGTTTCTTCCAAATGATTCTGTAAGCTACGAAACAAATGGTAGTCTGAAGAAGCAAGATCGGGAGAATAAGGTGGATGAGGAATTTTCTCCCAACCAAGTTCTTCGATCTTTTGTGACGTGATTCTTGCTGTGTGGGATCACTACAGAAGGTCTTTTTCCCTCAAAGCTTGGTTCAAACGCTCTAATTGCTGACAGTATATTTGAGCATTAATTGTTGCATTAGGTAGTAAGAATTCAAAGTGGATCATTCCTTGGCGATCCCACCAGATTGAAAGAAGAAACTTTTGCCCATGAAGTTCCCTTCTCGGCTGTGGCTGGGGTCCTTCCTCTTTACCAAGCCACTGTCTACGACGCTTAACATTTCGATAAAATATCCATTTTTCGTCGCCAGTCACAAGTCTTTCCGAAGAAGGTGAAACAATTTGGTGAGAATGGAGAGAAGAGAAGATGTCAATTTGGCATTTGAGGTTGTTTTCAGATAATTCATGAGGCACCCATTTTCCAAGTTTAGGAACTTTTCCAAGTTGTTGAAGATGACGATGTACAGTTCTATGGTTTGAACTGAGAACCACTGCGAATTCCTTAACTGATAAAGCAGGGTTTTCTTCAAGGGCTGCTTCAAAAAGCTTTTCATCAAACTCAGCTAGACGTCCGGATCGATCTTCATCTTCAAGGGTGAAATCTCCACCTCTGAATTTTGCAAACCATCTTCTGCAAGTTCTTTCATTCACACATCCCTCTCCATAAAATCAGGGAATGTTTCTAGCCGCTTTGGCTGCTGAGTTTCCTTTCTTGAACTCATAAAGCATTATGTGCCTCAAATGATTCTTGGGTACTTCCCTGTTAGCAGGGTTTTAATCAAACAAAATTTAATTTTATTGTTCTTTGAAATAAAATTTGATCAGTTTAAATGCATCTAAACATAAAAATAATGTTCAACTCTGTTAGATATTATAAAATGCTCTTTAAATTTCGTTCATTTTAAAAAAAAGTTAAAATTCGGACAGAACTTATGGGATGACCTGATAGAAGAATAAGAAGCACAGGATATTATAACGGTTAACCTTAGAAAAACCAAGATTGTATTGAACGATGATGCAAACTATCGGGTGTCTGTTCCATGAAGTGCCAATTCCCAAGAAGAAGCTACCCGAATTTACTGACGAAATATAAATGGGATAATAATGATTCGCTAATGTGTATATAACATTTTCCCGTCTTAGTTGTAAAGAGTAGGAAATGTGAGGTTAAGAAATCTATCTCCCCTGAACAATTGCTATGAGGCTAGTCTGTGGTATAATGCTTATAGACTATAAAATGATTAATCACCAGAAATAACAGAGTGAGAAATAGCAACTTGAATCGAGATATGGCAACTCTTTTGGCCTGATTTGGATCTTGTCAGAACAATGTAAGTCTGGCACATTCAAGCGGTACAAGGAATCGACTATTTTTCTAGCATTTTTAACAATGTTTCGTATGTATGGGTTCTATTAAATTCATTCCCAAAAGAGTTGGTGTATTTTTGCGAACTACATAAACTCTGAACAATATAACACACACACACACATAAATAGGCAACTACTATCAAACACACACACACACACACACATACACACACATACACACACACACACACATATATATATATATATATATATATATATATATATATATATATATATATATATATATATATATAAGGATTAGGAGATCAGTTGAATCCGCTACATTTCAACAATATGGTATCCTCATGGGACTCAATTAACATCCCAAAGTTTTATTTTTAAAAACAAATGGACACTATATTATTTAAAAAAAAATAAACAAACCCACGAATTACAAAGGATCCAGCACATCCCTGAATATGAAAGGTGGAGTCCGATCCCAGAACTGCTAGGCATGAAGACCTGCTTGTTTAATCATAAAATGAAACGTTAAAACATCCCCACGTCGTCCATAGAAAATATTTATATCAACTTCATTTTTAATTCCACCAGTTCTGGTCTTTACATTTAGTATTCGCCATATTCTAAGTCTACAGATTCGAATTGCACAGATTTCCACCTTATATTCCACTTAGATTCTTTTCTAAGAACGAAGTCTTGTTGGGGAAAAACTTGGGGATTCTCAATCCTGCAGCTTTTTAACAAGTGAAATGTTGTAGGCCTATCGCAAATTTATCAGTTTCTATGGCACATGTTTAAAAAAGATAAATTCTTTATTCCCGATAGTTCAGACCTTTAAAACTAACCATTTTTACACATCAGTTACTCAGTTGAAATTGATCTAGTCGGACGTGCTTCAACATGGTGTAATAATTAGCAAGTTTGTCCCGATAGATAAATTACGACTGAGTAGTGAGTTCATTCTTCAATAGGTGCTTCTTACTTCCGTTCTTGTGTCACGACTACCTTCACTTATAAGTCACTATATTACTAAACACACACATATATATTCAAGCATGTTTGGTTGAATAAACTAAACATATTATATCTATTTATGTTTAATTTAATCCTCTCAAATTCACGGATCAATTTATTAGTGTTGTTAGCAAACTGAGTAAGAAAGACGCCGTAGTTTTATTACTTCTTTTTATTTTCCCAAGCACTTCCAATTTTATCTAAGATCATCTTCAGAGGTGAAATTCTAAGACAAAAAATTAATGGTAAGAAGTGCGAGAAAAGTGACGGTTAAATCCAGATAGTTCAACAGTAACACAGAGAGACATATTAGCTAACAGCACGCTTAAATTCATGTAGTTGATGTACCACAGAAAAAAAAGGTCATCAGAACAATTGTCTTGAAAATGCTTGTAGAGAAGCCGCCTCACGTCGGTGAGAAAGCGACTTAAGTTGTGTGTGTGTGTGTGTGTGTGCATGTATCCACTCGCGCTTGTATATGTGTGGTTGTGTGTGTGGTTGTGTCTATGTGTTCGTAAATTCTTATTCACTCGATGTTTTCTAACGTTTCCAAGTGGTGTATATGTTTAGAATTATGTTCAAGAACCAATGAACATTTTGTTTGAATGAATAAAGATGCATAATAAACCGAGCATGGTGTGCCACAAGGCAATAAATACAGATAATTCATGAAACATCTACTCACCAATCAGATGAGATAACAGATAAGGAATGCCATAGCAGATGTGATAGCATATATTGAATGATGGTGAAAGAAAAATACATTGGTATTCACACTTATGAAAATATATCCTATGATAAAATAAAATGACGAAACGTATATATTTCAAGTTCATAAAACTAGAAAAGCAAAACAATTTCTCTATTACTAAAAAAAAAAAAAACAATTGTAGAATATATGTGTACCTACCGCGATACAATATTTATAAAGTGTTCATACAAACGCAGAAAAAAAAATGTCTGAAAATTTATCTTTGTGGATTTTGAATCTCCTTTTATGTTAGAGTTTCGAAATGATCCAATTTGTCTTTTTCTCCGGGCTAGATATTTCTATCGCGTTTAAAGAGAAATTATAGACCTTTCTTCAATGTCTTCCGTTACAACGAGACATAGCTGACATTTGCTGAGAAACACGTTTAAAAAAGTCGTTCGGTAATGCATACCTGCATATTTATATATGTCACGTGTAGATTAACGTGCATAAATATAGACAAATATATATTGCTCAAACAGTACATCGTATAAAAAGTACTTTAAATTAAAGAAAAGAAACAGCACACATTAACCACGATTATTTTCAGCACATATAAATGCTTAAAAAAGTAAATATCTAGGTAGGGTTTTAACATAGGATGGAAAATGTGGAACCGAAATCCGAAGAATGATTGAATAGTGAAATATGCGTTCCAAAAGCGTAGCAAAATATTTTTTTAAAAATAAAAAAAATATCGTTAGAAACAACAACAAAACATAGTGCAGAAGAGTTATGTAAAATCGGTTCTCCAATATGGCAGGGAATTCTGAACATTCTCCTCATATATGAAAAAGAGGCTTGAGATAACAAAAATATGATTCGTCAGAAGGACGTTCAGAAAGCCATGAAGTGAAAAAAGGAGTAAGGAATTTTTTTTAAGTAAAATGAAAATAAAAAGGACACTGCTACTTAGATTCAAAGGCACTTGTAAATTCTAGGACAGAAAATTAGGAAAGAGATCTTACAGAACTTGCCATAACATTCGACAACAGAAAAAAGTATATGTGCCATTTCATGGTTATAATTTATTACATGGGAATCATAATCAGGATACAATTAATCAGACTTACAAATTCAAAAGATTTATTGAATTTGAGGTTCTGATGAAAATATTAGTGTTTGAGCCTTTTATATTATAGTATTGCTCTGTCTTTTTCACTCTCGAGTGGTCATGTGTGACGTCACGAACTGCGGTGCAATTTTCTCTCCCACGTCTCGTATACGCGAGTTTGTCGTTGCTTGGAAATCTTTCATGCAACAAAAACAGCCCATCATTATTGTTTTGCCAGTGTATTGTGTAATTTATTGTAATATAATTGTCTTCTTTGATAATACCTTATGTAAGCCGAAAGCTTAGATAGGATTAAAAAGCATGTATCAATATGGTGTTTTTTCTTTCATCATTCAATGATAATGTTATTAAGCTTATCAGGCAATACGAAAGCAATATACTTAAAATAAATAGACAAAACTTGTCCATATTATTTAATGAAACATGCATCAATGAAAATACTTCTAAAATACACACGATATATATATATATATATATATATATATATATATATATATATATATATATATATATGTGTGTGTGTGTGTGTGTGTGTGTGTGTGTGTGTGTGTGATGTACCGAAATATTTTACAAACCTTGGGGGCGGGTTCCTCATGCCACAAAAGGTAAAATGTTCATAAAAACATGTATTCAAAAGGCCATCTTTGTATACAGCTACTCATTACAAATTTTCAAAATGTCGTCTGCTTTCTTCTACTCACGCATACACCTGTCGTATTATTGACCAGTGGACACTTTCAAAAACATCCACACAGTCTCGAAAACATATAAAAATCGCTACACAGTTGCAATCGTGTTTCGATGCGTATAACTGCATCTCATCATTCGACTGTAAATTACTAGCGATGAACGAGTTATTTAGAATTAAAAGCTAAACAAAACCTCTTTTTTTTTTAAAACAGAAATCCGGTCGATATAGTTTCGCTCAACACGACAAATTTCTACATAACAAAGACATTAGTCTGAAAACTTTGTTCATTTTCTTAAATAGCTTCGTCAGACCGTGACTTTTATATGGATCTCAGAAATGACGCTAAAAACGTTCAGAAATATCTATACTGTGAGCTCTATATATCTCAGATCAATTGTTTGATCAAGTGAAACCTGTGTGTCATTCCGAATACCACACTTAACTGGATCTTGTGGCCTGCTGCTACAGTATTACAAGCAACGATCTGTACTAAATAATAGAAACATCATCACTAATTCAAATAAACGGTTAGGCTGAAGTCCCACATCAGTATTGGACGGTTTGATAACAAATACTAGACTTGCGAAATATATTTTCCAGTGAGATTATGGTACGAATAATATTTTGTAAATTTCAAACGTCAGCAGTAGTGGCACCTCTGTTAATGGATGTCGAAAGCTTGTAAACGGCTAATAATACTATTACCATTTATAATAGCTTTCTTAAGCGGTTCACCCCAAGTAAGGCGGGAAGCCACTAGTACGCAAGGAGTTACAGAGATTAGGATCGAGAGCGAAGATGAGTGATAAAGAGAAGGTTAGGAGATAGATCAGGGCAGCTGGAAACATCGATTGACATTACATTTGAATAGTTGGATATTATAACTATCAGGAAAACAAGAAATGAGGAGGGAGTTCCACAGGCAAGAAATGAGAGACATGAAGCTATTGCAGTAGAACAGTGACAGTGAAAGGGTGAGAGTGAGATGCCAGCCTAGTAGAAAGCTTAAATTCATGAAGTCTGGAAACCAGCAAAAGCAGCTCATCGGAGCAGTTACCATGAAAGTATTTGTAAAAAAGACAGAGGGAGGCGACGGCACATCTGTGAGAGCGATTGCAGACGAGATTCCAGATCAGGGCCAATTACACAACATATCCATCTTTGGATTTTATCAAGGACCTTGAGACAAACAGAAGGGGCTCCAGACCATATATGGCAGCAAAAACTCCATGCAAGGAGGAATGGTTGATTTTTAGATTTGAAGGATTGACTCCGACAAGAAAGATTTCCTGGCATGGCACAGGGAGCCAACTTTCCTTGCGGTGGACGAAGCTATTGACTCCATCTCAGGTCAGCATACACTGTGAGACCGAGTAGTCGCAAAGAGGTGCTCTCGTGGAGTTGAGCGTCAGACATTCTAATGGGAGGCGGGGATGGTTCTCTCTGTTGAGTATTAGAGAACGGTTTAGTTTTTTAGGCATTAATGTTAACCAGCCAATTCCTGCCTCAGTCCACAACGGATTGGAGGTTTTCAAGACAAACGGCCAGGTTAGTTTGTCGGCGATACTAGTTTCTTTTTATTTGAGGCAGGACTAAATAATAGTGTCGTCCGCATAGATGCCTACTTGGGAACTTATGACATCAGGAAGATCTTTAATGAAGATAAGAAACAGATTAAGGCCTAGGTTAGAGCTTTGTGGAACACCTGCATTCGGCATTTATATCTACATGGCCCTAGTTCTTTTTTTTTTTTGCATACACACATCTTTTGAGATGATGGCGTTGTAGAATGCTACACTTCGAGGTAGACTCCACAGCTATCTTAGTCTTCATATACTTCAAGAAAGCCTTCGCTAGGTAGCCAGTAGTATCCAACAGAAAGGATGGATCGATACAATTTGCCGGTACATGAAATAGTAGCCCATACGTCCTTCTTTGAAACACCAACCTATATTTTGTAGGTTTTTGCGGGTTTTAATTCAGGGTTTTTCTTTCCATTTTAGACTGGTTGCATCATAAGTTAATCGAAGCCATCACTTGAGGGAAACGGATTCGTGCATTAATGCGTACATCCTTTTAAATTGATAGTCACCTCCTTTTTTTAATGTATCTGAATAATTTGTACCTTATCCTATGAAACAAAATCAGAAAGGGAAAAACAAAGTGCGTTGGAACAACTGAGTTAACGAGAGCTGAACATTTTTTAAACAACCGACAATACGTCCACCCCTGTAACAAAGATATGTAGGCACCTTCATTAGGTCACGTAAAAAAAGCAGCATATCACGATAAAAAAAGGTCCATTAATCAACGAAAACAAAGTGTTGTCTCAATATGTTTATGTTGTTATGAAGAGGAAAGACCAAAGTATTTTTTAAATATTTTTTGAATTTTTTTACTCCTTTCTAGCACGTAGAAAATTTTTGGTAAAAATTTGTTTTTTTTAACGACAGCGCGATAAGAAAAGAACAAAATGTTTGTTGTATTTTGCGCTTTTCCCGAGGAAAACACACGTTAATTTAGGAAATTCTTGCAAAAATCAAATAATTGTCGGAATTTAATGAAAATTTCAGGACTTATTCAGAAATGAATAAAATTATTTTTGAATTCTTTTTTTTTTTTTTAAATCTTGTTAAAAAAAGAATTTTTTTTAACATGTTTTCACCCACTTACATATTTTCATGAAATTTTGAGAAATTAAATCTTTAAGCACGGGATTTGTTTTATTAGTTATAAACAGGACTCTTTATAGAAAGTAAATCACCAGTTTGTTTTTGTTTTTTTTGTAAAACAGTTACCCATCTCATAGAAAATCTGCTGTGAATTATAAAAAAAATATATAAAAAACTATGACATTAATTAATTAGAAAAGCTTTAACCTGCTTTTGTAAATACGTTATATTAAGGACATTATTTTGTGAAGAAATAAAAAAGTTTTCGATGAACAATGTATTTTTTACAATTTTTTTTCCATTTAAAAAAAAAATTTTCATAAACTTCTTAATACTTCAAAAATCGTTTAAAATTCTTTATTGCTTTTAAGCGCGTAATGAAATGATAACGTTAATGAAAAAGTAAATTTACGTGTCGAAATTTGAAAAGCACATAGCAGTCGTTTGTACCCGAATATTTTTAAAATAATTTTAAAAAAAAATTATGGAAAAAAAAAACGTTCATAATTTCTACGTATGGAAATGTATACATGATATAATCCTTAAAAAAATTTAGACAATTATCTAATCAATAAAAAAAGTTAAACAATTATCGAATTAAGAAAGTATGAAATAAAGAATAGATATTACATAATTGCTGAATAAAAATGTTAATATTTAAAAAGTACTAGTTAAAAACGAAAAACTGCGTTCGCTTACTTTGCAAATATTGTCAATTTTGATCATCCATATTAGTCTGTCACCACCTCGTCACAATCGATTTCTTTAATAAATTCAGACATATCTTTAAGAAATGTTTGAATACAAATTTTTATGCTATAAGTGAGTACTGTCTGTTTCAGATCAGATTAATTTAACTTTAAATTTTCTAATTTAACTCAAATAACGTGTCAAAAATATATAAATTTATTTTAGGAAGAAGTTTAAAATCAAAATTTTGTTTTGTTTACAAATTTCTTAAAATTTAAGAAAATAGCCGATTTTACGAAAATTAAACAAAAATCGAGTATATATTTGACATTCCAATCTATATAAATTCTGTCTGAAAGACACCAGGATATGTTACTTACTGTAAGTAATAAATTTAATGCTTTAGCTTTCAATTAATAACAACAAATTGAGACAAAACTTTGTTTTTGTTGATTTGAGCCTTTTTAAATCGTGATATGCTGCTTTTTTACGTGACCTAATGGAGGTACCTAAAGATATGTTTTCAGTAGTGATGAAGGTACATGATAATATTCACTTAAAATTTTTTAACGCAATTTATATTAAGTCCCGACAGTCATCCATCTCTAAGAAGAAGTAATGGTTGTTAAGCTTAAAAAAGCCTTTGATGGTAATATATTTATTATATATGGTGCGGATGTTGATGCTTTTTAAGTGACGTTACTTTTATGTCAGGTGCTTTTATAAATTTCGATATTACGATTTTATTTTAATGAGAAACATTTTTGTCTTCCCATTTTGTTGGACATTCTATATCTTGTTATTTTAACATGTTCTAATTAATTGGTAATTTATATATATATATATATATATATATAAAAATTTGCATATATATAAATTTACACACACACACACACACACACACACATATATATATATATATATATATATATATATATATATATATATATAAATTCCCTTGAAGATGAAACAGAATTAATGCTTTTAATTTAATATCATTGAAATTGAAATACTTGTTTTCTGTTTTTTGAATTATGGTAATTCCTGTGTCGGTATAAACCATAGTTTTAAATCAATTAATTATATATATATATATATATATATATATATATATATATATATATATATATATATATATATATATGTGTGTGTGTGTGTGTGTGTGTGAAAATATATAGAAAATAGGAAAGAACTGGTTAGGTAAATAATCCAAAGTTCCTTAGTATTTTAGCTATTATTTTTAAAAAAAATAGTGCTCGATACAAAAGTACATCATAAATATAATAATTTATTTAAAAATCTTATTCCAACTCGCGACATAAGAGGTCTCATGATTCAAAACAAGAGCCGAAAACTTCAATATAATTATTTGAATTAAATTGAGTTAAAGTAAGCTCTGTTCCATTTTCAAGCGAAATTTTTTTGGGGGGTAATTTGAAGATGGAACAGAGCTTACTTTAACTCAATTTAATTCAAATAAATAATTTAAAATAAATAATTATATATATATATATATAAAATATATTTTTTAAATATTTTTTAAATAAATAATTATATATATATATATATATATATATATATATATATATATATATATATATATATATATATATGTGTGTGTGTGTGTGTGTGTGTGTGTGTGTGTGTGTGTACACATAGTGATGGACAGACTTATACGTCCCTCTGTTTCCATAATTACAAATAAAATTATAATACCTCAGATTTTTGTGGAAACTTGTACATTTATTCAAATATCATCTAATAATGGATTTGAAAGAATGTCCAGTGATGCCCACATTAAAATTTTATTTAATATAAAACAATAATACAAAAACAACAGAAAAATATTTGAGATACGACAAAATTATTGACCTTCTTGCCTCACTTGTGTAATCTTTATTCTTTATTATTGTCTTTAATCATTTTTCAGAGTTCCTTAGACGATTACTACACAAACTGATTTGCATTTTGCTCCATTCTTCCTTGGCAATAGCTTCAAGTTTCTCCAAATTCAAAGGACTTCTTTATCTTACAATTTTTTTCAAATATGCCGAAAAATTTTCAATAAGGTTTAGGTCAGGACTTTGTGCAGGGTACGCCAACACCTATAATATGTTGTCATCTACATATTTTGTAACAATTTGTGCTGTGTGTTTCGGGTTATTGTCATCTTGGAACATTCAGTGACGCTTCAAAGACAAATGTTCTACACTTTCTTATATATTATTTTAAAGAATAGCCCATATAGAACACTTTATCCGTGACATCCTGTAGTCCCACTAGTTTTCCTCTCCAAATGTAGCAAAACATCTGCAGTGAAAAATGTCCTTACCAATGTGCTTAATTGTAAGTAGTGTATTTTTTGGGTTTGTGAGCTTCATTCAATTTCCTCCATGCATAACGGGAGTTCATATGACCAAATATTTCTATTTTGGTTTCATTTGACCATAAAACGCAGTTCCAATATTTACTCCCATCTTCAAGATGGCTTCTAGCATAAGCTAAACGGCATTTTAGTCGTTTGGCCTAAAGAAGGGCGTTTCATTGTGCGACAAGCTCGAAGTCCTGATCTATGACAGCATCTAGTGACTGTTTTCCTCTATACATTAATCACTGGTGTCTTTATATCATTGACAATGTCTTCTGTTGTTGAGGGAGGATTCACCGTGATATCTATATCAATTTTCCTTTCTATTCTATCAGAAATTAACCGTTTTCTGTCAGTCCATTTATTTTCAACACAATGAGTCACGTTGTATTACTTCATAATCCTACGAATTGTCGTTCAAAGAACATTTGAACGCTTGGAAAGTGTTGTATATCTTTCATCTTTTTTGTGCGCATCAACTATCTTAATTTTCAGATTCTTGTCAATTTCAGTGCCTACTCGCCATGTTTGCACAATGAATGAGTTATCGCGGTACATGGCACTCAAATATTGTCTTATACATTACATTTTTGAATGTTATAGAATCAGTTCAATGCTATTTCATATTCAAAATGTGTTTGTATCAAAGATCAAACAAATTACATTACAAATGCCATAGAGCAATAGTATATCAAAATTTCCATAAGGGGACCGAATAATTTTAGACTGCAACAATTTTTAGAAAAATTTTAACTATGAATATATTAGATCAAAAATTCTAAAAAATCACGACTTATTCAAAACCAAATACGGAATCAACTATTTATGGTAAATTCATGAAAATTTGCGAATATTTACATTTTGCATAGAAATAAATAGAGTAACGTTCACCGTGTACAAGGGTCGGGACCACACGAGGTAGAGAGTTACCGTAAAGGGTGGGTCATATGGATAGGAAGGGAAGATGATGGTTAACTCTAGACTTGAACAGCATAAGATTGTATTGATCTGAGAAAAATCCTTCAGGGAGTTTGTTTCACACAGAAGATGAACGGAGGAAGAAACTATTTCAGTGGAACTTAATTCTCGTCGTTGGAATCCAGAAAGAATATCTGTGGTTTGTCAGGATTTTCCTTCCTGGGAATTTAGTGTTATTTCGGAAGGAAATCAACTACCGATCTCTGATCTTCAAGAGTTCTTTTTGTATATATATATATATATATATATATATATATATATATATATATATATATATATATATATATATATATTTTCATTTTCAAACATGTTTGACCAAATAATTTGGATATTTCAACTTTTTCCGGAAGATGACTTCTTGATTTTATTGCCCTAGGCAGGGGATAGCAACATGTGCCACGTTTGGAAGGTGCTTGAAAACCTTACCATCAGTAAACAAAAATCATGAACTTAGATAAAAAAAAACTATTCAGAAGCGTTCACTTATTACCCTCGCATGAAGTCGTCGTGGAGATATGCATACTGAACCTTTTCAAATGTCTAACTATCCACTATCTCCAGCAAACTGCATAGCTGTAGCATACATCACAAATTAGCTATGGGTGTGGCGAACAAATATGCTTAAGCAGGTTCCAGCAAACCTATTAATCACCTTAACAGTCGCGTCTGATCTAAATAAAATATTATTTTTCACCTGCATTTGTTTTAAATCACCTAGAGCAACCAATGGGTAGCATATTTTCTGTTTCTTCTTAAGCAAAAGACTGCTAATAAAAACAATAATTTATGGAAAAAATCTCTTCGCAAATTTTAGTGTTTATTAAAATTGTTTTTGGGATGTCCTGGAGTTTTATTGATTTGTTGTTGAGATCCTTTCTTTATTAGATCCAACACTTTCAGCAATAACAGGAACCGTTTTTGTTTTTAAGTGGCACATTCTTTTCTATTTTCAGGTCTTTTTATTTGCCTTGTTTTCAAAAGGACTCACAGACATGTTTTTTGTCAATAATTGGTACGTTCTTGTCAATCAGTGTGAAAACTTCTTTTTGTCTTTGATAATGATGTCTGGGAGATTTCCTTGTGTTGTTCAATCTGTGTTAATAGGTAAACCTCAGTGTATGATAATATCTCCTCCCTCTTCTAGTCTTCTTCTTCTTCTCATTATTATTATTATTATTATTATCATCATCATCATTACAGGTAAGAGAAGAGTGTGATTTAAGAAAATGTGAAGAATAGAAAAAACACATTGTTTGACAATGTTAAACACTATTTCAAAAGAATGTCTGTCTTCAAGTTATATTTAAAGTATTTTTCAAGTATAATAATATATAAATCTACAAAAAGTTATAAGTCTTTATACAAAACGTTGCTTACCTTGCAATGAAAAAAACGTCTCTACTGGTAATAAACGCGTCCAAACGAATGCAACATTGCCAATTTGAAGGCATACAACTAAAACCTGCGTAATATCGTGGAGATCTTGTTCATCTTGAAATTTTCCGTTCGTGGATAAGTTACTAAAAGGAATTAATAAAACATCTTAGTACAGTATAACTTATGGAACTCTCCTGTCATTCTGTTAACCCCATTCCCGAGCTGGGAAGTCAGTAATTTGCTTACATAACCATCCCCATGCATTTTAAGATGGCTGAATGAAAACAGCGTTATATGTATAAAATTTGAGAGCTGTTTTTTTTAGCTACATATTTTCATATCTAAAATAGGGTATAATATTTTCATTCGGCTAACCGATATAGGCACCAAAAATTAAATGAGATTTTACTGTTGAGTTGAATGCGTCATACATTGCATCCATGACATTAAAAGCCAAGATAATTTTCTCAAGGAGTTTGTATCTATACGCCATCTGTCATGTAAAACATTTTTTAAACTTTTAGTCATGGTTATCTGGAGTAAGACCAGGAATGATTTTCTAACAAAGCAAATTCTCTAGTATTTGAAAAGTAGTTCGATGTAGAATAACATAATATTGTTGATGTATCATAATTTTTAAAAGTAATATTAGCCTCTTTACTCTACATATACATTTTGTGTAATTTTGACAAATGGAAACATTTCATGAAATAGATTTGATCGACAATAGATTTTATAATCCATTTCGCCATTTAATACTTCATCAGATCTAAAAACAAAAGAATGAAATGTGTGTACGTGTATATGTGGATTTGTTTAAATAATGACTCTTGGATATTTTTCCCTAAGCTGGAATATTTACTGATTAAAGAAGAAAACAAAATGAATGACTTTTCAAAAACTTGACTCGACTTCGACTCGAAGATTTGTAAAGAATATATAACAGAATAAATATTGAGAACTCATTTTCTTTCTTCTTTATTCACGAAAAACGACAGCTTAAGGAAAGTACTAAGATTCATTATTTAAGTATTAACACAATTACAGACACGCATTTTCCTTTTTCCTTTAAGGATCTGATGAAGCCTTGAATGCCGAAATGCATTAATAAATCTATTTTCAGTCAAATATATTTCAAGAAATGTTTCCATTTGGCAAAATTTAAAACAAAAATCTGGTGGGGATATATCTATATCCTAATTTTAAAATATATTTTGTGTAATGTACATACGTTTTTTTACTTATAGATATAAATAAATTTTGCTAAAGCTGTTATCATATTAAATATTTCAAAAATAGCAATTATATTAAGTCTTGTTGTTTTTTGTTATTAATTCTAGGAGAGATGTGAAAAGTATCTTGTGAGCTCAGTGTCCTTTATTAGCAAATAATTCCGGCTCTTACTTCATTGTTTATTATTTTCAAATTCATGACAACATTGTAAAAGATATTTGTGATATATAGAAAACTAGTGAAGACACGTTTGTATCATCATCATTGAGGCAGGACCCAAAACGGCACAGCGCAGAAATAATGGCTCGAATTAAGGAATCGTGAGTTATAATTCTAGTCTATGTTCTAGTACCCTTGGGAAAGGTATGAACCACTCTCTCCTCTATGTGTAAAGTGTAAACTAGCAGGACAGACTGAATACTATAGCCTTGGTTGTCAAATTGTCTAAGAGAACGAAACTGAATTCAAACCGGATCAAACTATCATGAAAATGTGTATATATGGTGACTGGGGACAGTTTGTGAGTCCAAATTATCAGTGAAAGTCCTTAATATGAATTTGCACATCTGAATGAATACGAACTTTGCTACGCGTGGTTAGTTTTCGTTCAGGTTCGGCGTGTGTGTTTGCCGGATACGAATAAACCGTAAAAGGTACAGGCTAAACGGAGACGAAACGCCACAATCTCTTCGGTACTCTATCAATATTTTCATTTCAAATGTTCTCACTCGCTAAATTAACAGTTCATACCGTTCAGACTTTCACAGCTATGTACCACCCTGTCACGTACACGTGGACGGATAATCCCACAGACCGGAAGTGGAAGAAAAGAAATTGTTGTATGATAAGTGTCGGTCAAATTTAGCTATTTCAACAATAAGAAAGTTGGGACCTAAATGCCAATCTAGTAGCAGGCTTAAATTTATGAAGGTCAGGGCAGAAAGGAAAAAAAAAACTTGTCAGAGTAGTTACCATGAAAATATTTGTAGAAAAGACAAGAGAAGCGATGTCACGTTGGAAAGAAAGAGATTGAAGTCGAGATGCCAAGTCAGGATTGTCTATGTAGGTATGTTACGAAAGAGAACTATTGAAATGTCTTGTAACACTTCATACAGAAAACCTATTGAAATGTTTTGTAAAACTTAACAGAGAGAAGACTTATTGAAATGTCTTGTAAAACTTAACACATTGAAGACATGTTGAAATGTCTTGTAACACTTAACACAGAGAGAACTTATTGATATGTCTTGTAACACTTAACACATAGAAGACTTATTTAAATGTCTTGTAAGAATTAACACTTTGAAAACTTATTGAAATGTCTTGCAACCCTTAACACAGAGAAGACCTATTGAAATGCCTTGTAACACTTAGCACATAGAACACCTATAGAAATGTCTTGTAAAACTTAACGCAGAAAACTTATTGAAATGTCTTGTAACACTGAATACAGAGAAGACTTATTGAAATGTCTTGTAAAAATTAACACTTTGAAGAACTATTGAAATGTGTTGTAACACTTAACACATAGAAGACCTATAGAAATGTCTTGTAAAACTTAACACAGAGAAGACTTATTGAAATGTCTTGCAACACTTAACACATTGAAGACCTTTTTGAAAAATTTTGTAAAACTTCACACGGAGATGACGTAATGAGCAAAGTAGCTAACACGCTTGTGTAAATGGATGTGGCAACAAAGATATTAAAGGGGGAGACAGTATTTAGCATTACACAGGATATGAGGCCGTGTTTGGACATGTTTTGAAAGCGCGTGCTACATAAAAGAATAGTCTAGAAATGATTTATGTTACGATTATCAGAGGAAAAATAGTGTCTGTGTGTATACACGAGTGAACCAATATCCCGTAATTAATTTGCTCAGTAGTCGCAAACGAGTTTCTGCACATTTTGTCAGCAATGGAAACGCTTCATTAATCCTGCAAGATTTTCTTTCTGGAATCAAGTCGATGTTATTTCAGTTTGGAGTTTCTCATTAGAACGTATGCATGTGTATATTATATAACTATGCTCACTTAAACATCACTTGCTAATCAACGTGTCTGATTGGTCGGCTGTGGGCATATTTTGACAAATACTGCTTTTTTTTCACGCTAATTAGTTGTTGCATAATGAAGAGTCCACTTCAAGATACTAATGAGGAACGAGACAGAAAATCATATGGTGTTTTACCGGGTAAGGCTCTAAACTTTTTTTCAATGCTCTAATCACTTCAACTAATGAACACAATTAAACCTAAAGTTTTATAACATTAACGAAATATGTATATATGGGGAATTATTTACATAAAGGAAACTTGTGATTTCCTACACGAGATCCAGATGCACACTGGCGAAAAAAAAAACTTTTAAAAGGTTTATATCCAAATAGCGATGTTATGAAATCTATAATTTAGAAGTCCTTGGTATGACGATAAACTACACTCGGCAGGCATGCCTCTGATGCGAAGATTGGAGCTTTGAGGAGCTTAGAACCACCGCTTAATTGATCTTATGCCCAGATCCACCCTGATCCGGGGTAGCAACGCCTGTCCCAGCTATTGGCAAATAATTAACCCACAAACAAATAACAAAAACTATGCACATTATTTACATTATTCAGACTATTGTCCTCATCTTGTCACCATATTTATTACAACATTCAGGCCTTCTTCAGGTCGCTGGAATGTCGAAATTAACTCTTATTTCGCTCACTGGGGTAGACTGTTCTAGTTCCACGTGCCATATTTAATGGATGTCAGTTATCAGTTATCTCCTGTTAATTTACCTCTGAAAGTTCTCCACTGCCTTAATCGGGTATCGAACTCACACACTTTGGGTGCTGTCACTGGATCTAACGAACGCCATTATTTACTTTGCCATGTGTCATTGAGGACATCTGTGTATGAATTTCTGTGTATTATAAACCTAATGTCTCAGCAACCATTTTTAACAGTCCTCATATTGCAATTTTTTGCTATCACTGGGATATTGGATACGGAAATTAACAGGAGTTAACTGATAACGTGGAACTAGAACAGTCTACACCAGTGAGCGAAATAAAGTTAAATTAAGTTCGACATTCCAACCACCTGACGAAGGCCGGATCATACAACGGCCGAAATGCTGTAATAGATATGGCGACAAGATGAGGACAATAGTCTGATTAATATAAATAGTGTACATAATACCTCATCTCAGATATATAAACAGACATGAAAAACTATGAAAGCATAAAAATATATTTTTTATAAAAAATAATTACCCAATATACCTATTCGTAGTAAAATTACTCACAATACTTATTTTTAGTAACATTATAATACTTATAGTAAAATGAAAATAATACATTTTATCTTTTTTTTTCACCCCAAGCAAGGCGGGAAGCCACTAGCACGCAAGGGGTTACAGAGAGTTGGAGCGAGAGCAAAGAGGAGTGATAGATGAAAGGATGAAGAGAAGGATAGGGGATAGATCAAGTTATCTGGAAACGTTGATTGACATTACATTTAGAAGATTATAGCTATCAAGGAAACAAGAAAAGGGGAGGAAGTTCCACAGGTGAGAAGTGCGAGACATGAAGCTATTGGAGTAGAAGAGACAGCTACATTTAACAGTTTCGACAGTGAAAGGGTGTGAGCGAGATGCCAGCCTAGTTGAGCGCTTAAATTCTTGAAGTTTAGGAAACAGCAAAAGCAGCTCCTCGGAGCAGTTACCATGAAAGTATTTGTAAAACTGATTGAGGAAGGCGACAGAACTATCTCTTTTTTTTTTACAAACACTTTCATGTAAATTGCTCCGAAGAACAGCTTTTGCTAAGTTCCCAAAACAATCTATAGTTGAAGTCATACAATTGCGTTAAAAATATACTTAGTTTAAGCCATAAAATTGAGTTGAATATAATTATATTTTACCATTAAGTAACTCATAGTGGTGTTGATATATCGCTAAACAAACCCAATCGACAATCAACCAATTATCATTTACATTAAAGCCTTCAGCTTTACTGTTATTATGACACTGTTCCCGTGTTTCCTTAAGTGCCTCTACCTCCGAATAACGTATAAATGATTTTGAAAAGAACCTTTATTCATTCCCCGGGGATTACATTATACTCCTATTCTCCACCCTGTTTACTTTTTTTTTTTTTTTTTTTTTAGTTATACGCATTTAGATTTCGCCCTGTTTCAATGAGTCAACAATCTATATTGCCGGCTGTAGGGATTGTACTTACAATTTGTATTTCTGTCTGAATATCTGGGATAAGGAGTTGTCATTTTTTACTATTTTCCTCATCTTTGTTGTTTTTATCATAATGTTTCTGCTGTTGTGCACTAAAAATTTTCTCAGGTGTATACCGATCTTCATAACTTACAGAGATTACTGAATTGGACACTTTATTTAATATACGGGAAATACTGTTCTTATTACACTGTTCATGTATAGGTTTACATTTTATTTAGACTTCTTCAGTTATTGCTCGTCCTTTTCCACTGAGTGCAAATACACACTGCCCGACAATTAGTATATCATCATATTAACAAAACGTATCTTTTTACTTATGCTAGAACTTGAAATCTTTTTATTAGTAGTAGCTGCTTGCTGCTCCTGCCACGCTTGACCTCCATTGTTGTCTCTTCTTTTTCCTCACTGCTAGTGTTGAAGTCCTGCATTTGTTTCTTTTGTTTTATTAATAACATCCGCATGGCCTTAATTTCTATGCAAATTCGCTGATTCCTTCAACTTGTGTTTTCTCTCTCCTGTTATATCATTCATGTCATTGGCATTGGTTACTACACTGTTCACTCCATATATGATCAGCCAAGCCTGCTTTCATTGTCTCATCTCTTATTAACAATTTTTTTATGTCCTCCCGCACCAGATACAAATTTAGGAGGCAGCTAATTTCATCTTCTCCTTCTTCTTCTTCTTACAATAATAATAATAATAATAATAATGATAATAATAATAATGCCAAATCTGCAAGGAATGTAATGCACACATTTCTTGGTCATTTTATCCTTGTATCAAACTTGACTTGGCGCCCATTTCTCCGTACATTTGAGCTGCTTCTTAATATTATGTTTTTTCTTCCTTGCTGTGTTTCTGTTTTTAGGCAGTTCTTGGTTTTGCAATGCAAAGCAAATATCTCTTTTTGTTCCAACTATCTCTAATTGTACTATGGGGTTGGTGGATAACGATGTTTCCCTAAAGGTGACCGCAGCAACGGGTCAGTTTTTTCCTTGGCCTTTGAATGCGCGTATGGGCATCCCATTTCAAACTGATTATATATCACATACAAAAACCGTGATGGGATAGGTAAGTAGCTGTAAGCAGACTTATCATTTATAAACGGAAAAATAACGATCCTAAAACGATAACGACATATACTAGAGCGAGCCTTTCTGAGTGTGTGTGGACCGAATTCAAGAATACAACACAGGTTCCTTGTAATCATTTCACCCCAAGTAATTCACTAAAACGAATGTCTGTGAGAAAATATTTGGAAAAAGAAAACATGATTAAGGACAGAAAAAATAATTGAACAGGAATTACGAGAACAGAATATAACAATTTCATTTAAATTTTTAAAGATCTAAGTTGACTCGAAGGCAATAAGCTGGAAGCGAAAGAACAAGCAAGAAGAAATTGTTAGCGTAGAACATACGGTTTCATCTAACCATTTCAAATATAGAATGATCAGGTCTTTTCGCCAACCGAGTAATGCACTTGAATTCATAAAATCTAGGTAAGATGAAATCTTATAAGAAAAATTTCCATGAAAATATTTAGAAAGAATCCATAGGGAATCTAAATTACAGCAATACAGTCACCGAGATACATGGTTAGGACCAATAAAATTGCAGCTTATTCTTTGTATTTTATCTAGCGTCTCTAAATATATAGCAAGCGCACCGGCCCAGATACGACAGCAATAACCAATGCATAGACAAATGATAGATTTATAAATGTGTATCCTAGATTATATCGAGTAAAGGTTTTCTAGCACAACACAGTGAGCGATATTTCCTATCAGCAGACATAACATTTAATTCAATATTAATTTTTCATATCATGTCTACGGAGAACCCTAGTCCGAGAAAGCGCAATGAGTCAATCCTTTGGAGGTTAACATTAACGATTCTGATGCATGCTGAAAAAAAGATTATTTCAGGCGATTAATAGATAATAGTTTCGTTGTGGAGAATGCAAGATTAACAAGTCATTTCTTGCCCCAGTAAACAACATGCTGTAAAACATTTTATTGTTAGCTGCCAATTTGACTTTGTCAAACCGATCAGACTTACTATTAAGACAGGAGAAAATAGTTGTGTCAGGATAGATACTTAGTTGAGAACTGATGACATTGGTTAATAATAGTTAAGCATAACGAAAGCGATGTAGAGATATGATCAAAAATTAATGTTAATTAATATACCCAAGCCTAGACAGGGACAGATTATTTAAAGAATATATTTGTTTAATAAAAAACTGGATGCCATTCCAGACACTGTTATCCCTAAAAATGATGTATGCAGGAATAAAATTATATATATATATATATATATATATATATATATATATATATATATATATATATATACATATATATAAATGTTTACATTTAATAAAAATAATGTATGTTAAACTGTTTACGTTTAATAAAAATAATGTAGGTTAAACTGTTTAAATTTAATAAAAAATATTATATGTTCGACTGTTTACATTTAATAAAAATAATATGTTAAACTGTTTACATTTAACAAAAAATAGTGTAAGTTAAACTGTTTATATTATATAAATATAATGTGACTTAAACAGTGTACATTTAATTGAGGCTTCTTCTACTCTAGAGCCATCCGTGTCGGAACGGCAAAATACGCCTTGATAAAACGAGGCTTGTCTTATTAAAGAAATATCCGCTATCCCGCGAAATTTGCACATGCGTTCTCCTAGGGGGAAACTGACATTTTATCTGACGTGCTTTGAAATCCCAGCTGTAGAGAACCTGATGGACAAGAAATGTTTGAATAGTGTTTTAGAAGACCTAATGATGATTTCACCCTAGGGAAACGCAGGTTCGAATCCTGCAGGAAAGCGCATTATTTTCTAATTGAGATTTATCGAACATATTACGCTGTAGATGTAAATAAATAAATATACTGCTTAATAAAGAAACAGAGCACCTAACCAAAGATGGATATCCATTAAAAATATCCTTGAAGTAATAAAAGTATGTCGGATTTTTCTTTTTATGTGCGGGGTCCCTTCAGGCGGTAGGCGATCATGGCTCTCTACTTCTTCCTATCCCTTGTAGCTCTCAATATATCCCTTCCATCTGCTATTTCCCCCAGGTCATGGGTCATGTTCTGTCATCCACTTGCTTAAGCCCGCTAGGTATGCCATGCGTTGCTTTCTCTTCTCCCTCTTTCCCTCTGTTCGACACGTGATTATCAGATTCTCCAAGCTTCCTTTCTTATTACGCCTCCCAGAAATTCCAGCTGCCTCTTTCTGATGTTACGAATAAGCTACCTCCTTGTTTGAGTCCACTCCAAAGCCTCATCGTTGCTCACCCACTCGGTCCATAATATCTTTAGCATCCTTCAGTAGAATCATACCACCGTCACCTCGAGTCTCTTCTTCATCTTTGAGGAGACCGTCCAACATTCGCTGCCGTAAAGAAGGGCATAGGTCACGTAGCAGCAGCCTGTATGATCTGCTTGAGAATTGCGAATTTTAGCTATTTTGATATAATTAGTTAAAATGGAGGAAAATTAAATGAATTTTTGTTAATTGATATTCCGAAAGTAAGAATAAGCTCTGCAAACAGCAAAAAAAAAAGAGGTGACAATTCTGCAGATGGTGGCATTGCTTAGATTATTGTTCGCTGTGTTGGAATTGTTCATCTGGAAGACCGATCGCTTTCTAGAAATTCTAGATAAACAAAGTAAATTTGATTAAAATTGATCGAGATCAGATGACAGGAGACATCACTGACATGCTATCTTATTAGATTTGGATACAGCAATCTCCACAATATTTAGGTGCCTAATTATTTAATAAAAAAAAACAAATAGGCCGAATTTACCTCACACAAGCGACACATTGCTGAAAAGAACACACACAGATGATGAAAGATGGATTGTCTACAACAATATGAAGCGACAAAGTCTCCTCGACAAAACGAAATATACCATACTGACCACTATAAAATTCGGTCTGCATCGAAAGAGAGTAGTCTGTAATACGAATTTCTTCCACAAAATCAGACGTGGAATTCAGACAAGTTACGCACTGGGGCAATTAAAGCCGGCACTAGATGAAAGCGTCCGTAATTGTCCAATCACCGTCTTTGTCTTCCATCAGGAAAACCCCAGACCTCATGCCTCTTAGCCGACCCCACAGAAATTGATAGTGACTGTCAGCTTCATATGTCAATATCTTCTCCAACCAAGTGTAGTGTTGATACTTATATCTACTCTGCCTGTCTCTCCCTATATATATATATATATATATATATATATATATATATATATATATATATATATATTAAGTAAAGCAGTCTTTCACCCCACCAACCCTCAACTCCGGTCTAAAGTGAGAGATAGTTATATGCTTTCGACCATGGTAATCAGAAAAGTTCACTTCAATATCGCCCTAATTGTATCCAAGAACCATTGAAATGATGTGAGTCAACTCTCTACATAAAGTATCAAATATAAATATTGGAGAGAAGCAATTGATGCGTCCCATGTAAGATTCTATAGACAGACACTAAACTTCATATTACCCCTTCTTCCTCCTAACATACTACTATGTCAGTTAAATATCGCATGATCAAAGATTCTATGCGCGCTGATTGTCTCACAAAATTAGTTGTCTAAATGTCCATTCCTCGAAATAACTGGAAATCAGAACCAGGATTGACTTATTTGTTTCTTTTTGTACCTTTTGTAATAAGATTAGATAAGCTTTCCATAATCCTCCCCGATTTCTTGAACAGAAGTAGAAGTTCATACCCTGTTTTCTGTTTCGGAAGAGGTTTCTAGTTCCTTTCTTTTTCTAAGGCCTTAAGAGTAGTGATCTTATGATTTTTTTTGTGATGTGTGTTAATGTTGGCAACGTCTCTTCATGGTGAGGTTACCAGGTTGGCAATTTTCTTGTTGCTGTTTCCGACTGGTAGTTAGGAGCCAGAAATATTGCATAACGTCTTGAGAATTTGAACTGATCGACAGTTTCATAATATCGGGGTTCTTGCAGTACCATGTCGCGCATGGAAGGCTGTCCCTGCAAGTACCTCGAGTGGGCGATCTAGAGGTCACACTTTGTTACAATCTGCGCCATGTCTCTTGCTTCACATAGTATATTAGACGACTGACTTCTGCTACTACCATAGACCTCTCCTTACCAAAACGACACACCATGACTATAAGCTCCAAAATATCTAAATATAAACCATCTAAAAAAAAAATCACTTAAAATTTATTTCTCCCACATTCATGGTATTCGTACCAACTTCAGCAAAGTGAAATCCTTCCTCTTCGAAAAGTCTCTGGACATTCAAGCTCTCCTTGAAACTAATATTAATACTTCCAACAACTCTGATTTCTCGATTCCTTTCTATCTTCCTCTCCTTAGGAAGGACTCTAATGTTCACATGTGTGGTGTGGGAGGTTATGTCTGTGAACATCTCCCTCTGGCTAGAATCTTGAATCTCTACACCACTCTTACATGTGTCTCAAACACTCTCTATTAACTCGTTCAGCTACCTCTTGTTTTTCACCCATCCCCCTTCCTCACATGACTGTCGTATGCTAGATAGTATTTCTTATAATATAGAAAAGGCTATCTGCCTATACTCGTTTGAAAATATATTTCTGTTTATTATTTACA
>CAHIKZ030005388.1:560000-575000 GCA_903632075.3 Acanthosepion pharaonis | reverse complement strand
TACGCCATTAAAACTACACGAACTATTAGGTTAGCTTGATTTATTTGGAAAATATATTAAAATAAATTAAAATAATAAAGAAATTATACTAGGGATTAAACTACCTGCAGACCGATTGAAAATGAATTTAGTAAATAGAGAAAAACAGAAATGGTCGTCTCACCGGACCTTTTCACCCTTTACAGCGAGGCAATCCTGAGGGAATTAGAAGTCCTACCAGGATTTAGTACTGATGGAAACTATATTAACAACTTAAAATATACCGTTGATAGCAGACACGGAACGATTCATCTAGAACTCTTAGAAAAGCTAGAACACGAAATAGAGAAGAACAGACTAAACGTCAGTTGTAAGAAGACAGAAGTCATGGTTATCACCAGAATAAAAAGCCTACACAGGCAAATTACAAAATGGAGATATCAAAATCCAGTAATTGAATCTATTTAAATATATATAAAATGGTTGAACAAAGAAGGGCAAGTGCGATACCGAAATCAGAAGGCACATTAAAAAACTAAGAAAAGTATTATGAAACAGGCTGATTTCGTTAGAAACTATTAAAAGAGCGTGGGATTTGATATGTATTTTTGGTCCTCGTCAATGGCAGCGTATGTTTTAAAATCTCCTCACAGATGAAGAAGAGACTTCAAGCAACAGAAATTTGATTCTAGCGAAGGATACTGAAAATATCACGACCAGAATATGTGAATTTCCAGGAAGTTCTGGGATAAATGGAAAGACGCTTATACTTAGAATAAAGAAGAAACAGTTGGAAATTCGTTAGCTACATAATGAGGAAAGTGGGTTTGGAGATTTATTACCGCAAGAACCTATTGAAGGCGAGAGGTAGTCAGGAAAGCAGCGGATGATGGGCCTGATGTGTTTGTGGAAATGGTTGACAGAAAATAGCAAAAAGACAAAAAAATAATTAATGCTGCAAATGACAGAATCACTATCGCCCAAAAGGGGTGCAGCACATGGAAGAAAAAACTTTGTAAAATCCCTCCTGAAGATGCCAAATTCTCACAGTTACTTCATGATCGTTATTCTAAAGTTTGGGAGAAAACTTCTTGGAGGGACTGTTTATTCAAAAGAAACAATTCAAATTAAAATGCATACAGGGAAGAGACATGTTAAAGACTTTGTATATGGTCATGGAAAAATTGTATTTCATTTTTTTACAAAAATAATTCTTTAATGCTTCAATAATGAGGTAAACATTTATACAGTGTAACCCGGATGTAAGAGAGTTCCCGGGACCGGAGAAGAAGTCTCTTATACTCGGGTTTCTCTTATATCCGGGTTTGGTCTATTTTATATACATTAACACAGGCTCTAATTTGGGACCAGAGAAAAACGCTCTTATATCCGGGTTTCTCTTATATCCGAGTCTCTTATATCCGGGTTACGCTGTATATGTCTTCACTGTCTTTATTTCGTTTCCTTATCTGATTTGGAGGTAGTTTAATATTAAGGTATTAATAATAATGGGTGTTTCATCAAAGCAGATCAAAGTCAACAGTTAATAAATCAGTGTTATTGGTAAAAAAATATACATATTTATTTCTCTTTTAGATCATGTTATTTAAGTCATGGCAATTATGTGTGAAAATATCATCGCCCAAATGTCCGCTAAGTCTTCGACGGCACACCTCCACTCGATGTTCAAAAGTTTTGATGACGTCTCTGCATAGTTGCTACTCACGAATATGCCTTATTATCTCATCCTTCAGCTGTTGAATTGTTGGCTTGTTGGCATAGAACTTACCTTTGAGATGACCAGAAAGGAAGAAATCTACAGGCGTCAAGTCGCACGAACGTGGTGGTAAACTGACTTCACTCTTTCGGGATATGATGCGACCTGGTAAATTCTCATTCAATAAAGCCATTGTTGCATTGGCTGTGTGGCATGAAGGAGCGTCCTGTTAGCACCACAAATCTTCGACATCCATTCAGGACATAAATTCAGGCACGGCAACGCTCGCCTGTTACCGTAACAGAATTCCATATATCATTTTCGAAGAAATACGACCAATGATTACGCTAGCAAAAATTCACACCAGTGACCTTTTGTTCATGCAGTGGCTTTTCAACACTCTTCCTTGGATTTTCATCAGCCCAAATGCGACAATTCTGCGTATTAACGAATCCACAAAGATGAAAATGGGCTTCATCACTAAAGAGGATTTTTTTGCGAAAAATCTTCATCGGCTTGTGCAGACAATTGTCGAACGTACGGAACTCTGAATGATCAGCAGGTTTGAATTATTTTGTCAATTGACTTTTCTAAGTGTGTAGAGACTAATCTTTTGTAAAAATTGGATGTAATTTTGATGTGGAGAATTTCAATTCCTGCACGCGATGAGGAATAGAGGTGTTTGGATTTTCGGCCACATTCTAGTTACTAGATTATGCTTTATATATATATATATATATATATATATATATATATATATATATATATATATATATATATATATATTGTGGATTCGAGATGAAATTCGCTCTCCAATGAATGACAAACGCAAGAATTAAATATAAGAAATTAAATGTATTTACAAAATAATACAATGGGTAATACTGTTAGTAATCCAGGGAAGCGGTTAGTAGCAATAATATATATATATATATATCCAATTGGGCAAAAGTATTTTTCAGTGATGAAAGCAAGTTTAATTTATTTGGAAATGATGGAAAAACAATGTAAAGAGACGTATTGGTGAAAAATTAAGTGCAAAGTGTACTAAGAAAACTGTCAAGTTTGGGGGCGGAAGCGTCATGGTATTTGGAATGTTTTCTAGCCAAGGTATAACGCCTCTTGTCCGGTTACAAACTCGTGTAAACGCGCAGATCTATAAAAGCATTGTTCAAGATCATGTTGTGCCAATCATACAGAATTCAGGTTTCGATAGGGCTACCTTAATGCAAGATAATGTCCCATGTCACAAGGCAAAGGTGGTAATGAGTTACCTCAGCGAGCAAGATTTGGAAATTATGGATTGGCCACCGCAAAGTCCTGACTTAAATCCAATAGAAAATCTTTGGAAGACCTTAGGAGTGAAAGTTATGGAAAGAAATCCCAATAACACGGAGGATTTGTGGGTGAAGCTTCAAGAAGAATGGTCTAAAATTAGTATCGAGGATTGTCAAGAACTGATTCGTTCTTGTAGTCGAAGATGTGCAGCTGTCATTGAGAGCAAGGGCTCATTTACTAAATATTGATTGTACATGTATTTTTATTTTTATTCTTTTTGCCGTTTACATTGTTTTTCTCAATTTTGTCCCTTACTTGTGGACGTTCCAAATTTGAAAATAAAAATAATTGTTATAATTCTTTTTCTATCCTTTGCAAATGATTCAAATTTTAGTATGTTATTATGGATGATAACGACTACCAGTTGTCAAAATTTCAGCTTTTTACAGTTGTTATTTCTAACAAATATTAGGTTTCAAAATTTTGTCCCTTAGCTTTGGACGCTACTGTATATATATATATATATATATATATATATATATATATATATATATATATATATATATGAGTATGAGAGAGAGAGAGGAAAAATTTTTGAAAAAGATGGAAACGATGGCAATACAATAACAGAATAAGATATATGGGAATGAAAGACAGGAATAGATTGTCGTTGATGCTGACAGTAAGAAACAAAAGTAAAGCAAATATGATGCAAATTCAAATCAAACACTCGAAACATCCGAAAATGAAAGAAAATTATAAAACTATGAAACTTGATAAAGAAATAAACTGACTGGCTAAATGCAATTAAAAAAGACAACAAATGAAATATTTATAAAATACAAAAAAAGGTCATCAAGGGAAGCGAGTAAGCAGAAAGGAAGAAATGGAAGAAAATCCAAAATTCAAATATATTTATATCAGCAGGTGACTTTGGTTAGATATGGGAACATGGGGGAGGATGTTGATAAGATCTTACATATCGTGCAGTAAATATATAGACGAATTCACTAAGGGTAGCTTTAATTACTGAATTATTTTTTCAGTTTTTCTCTTTAACGATTATTTAGACGTGAGATAGAATGGAAAATTAATCATAGAGAGAACACCTGTGTTATATCGAAAAGGTTTATATAGAAATCAAATATCCATATAAAATATATTTATAATTATATATTTATGTGACGAAAATTTACAGAAAATGAATATGAATATATATATATATATATATATATATATATATATATATATATATATATATATATATATATATATATAAAAAAGAAAGATGTGACAGATTAAGAATTCACAGTTCTTAGCATTTACTTTTTTAAACGTAGAGCAAAATAATATAATAATATTTTATTATAACCCTTTACATCGCTACACAAACTTCGCATGTTTCGGAACTTGTCCCTTATCAAGCGAGGGCATATAACTTACTTAAGTTATCTACATCGCCTGTTGACGGACAATTTTAATGTTCTAAAACATGGAAATCTGTTATATTATATAAAAAATATCATATCATATATATATATATACTCCGTATATTTTGGACTCATATTTTTATTGAAACATGTCGGATTAAACAATTTTAGAAAAATCCTTTTGTAATCACGTATAAGCTTTCTTGTTCTTTACAGATACGGATATTTGTTTGAATACGTTAGGGAGGTGGTTAGAAATTTTGTAAATGTATATTGGATTGCTGTCTGGTTTACTGTATGGTTTGTATCTTTCGTTGAATGTTACACCTAAAAGTTTTATATTTTTGATTAGATATATATGTATATGCGTATGCACGCACCATTATAACTACCCGTTGTTACGTCAAAGGATAAATGTATTCAATAAAATAGCCATTGGTTTCAGCCACGCAGGCCAGACGACTTCAAAATCTCCAGCAACTTTTCTGGATGGTCTGCTTGTTTAAGTTAGTGAATGCTAGCATACTCTTTGCCTTCAGTTCATCTTTGGTGTTACAAGGAGTTTTGTTGATCTCTCGCTCAACTGTGCCTAATACACAATAATCCAGAGCTTATAATCTGGGGAGTAAGGTGACAAGGTGTAAGGGGTGATGTCGTCGCAGAAATAGTTTGACAGCCCGAACTGGGTTCTCCTGCTTGTGTGGCATTGTGCATAGTCTTGTTGCCAGATACAGAGTCTTCCAGCAGCCTAGACTCTCTAGACCCAGTGCACCACTACCACTTCAACGTCGCCATCACTAGTGATCATTCAAAACTCCTTCGTAATCACCATTAGACTCATCGAACTCTTCCTCTGCACTGTTCTAAGATTATCACTCAAACACTCTGAAAATTTCTTATTGTACAAAAGACAAGCAGTACAGCATGCCGTTCGCAAATTTCCCTAAAACGTCATAGTGCTCTTTTTTTCACAGACGGTACCCAACTGACCTTACTCTACTGTGCAGTCGATAAAATGAGAAACAAGAAACGACCCTTCTCGAAATATAAAAAAAAATATTAAATAGCGGCAATTAACACAACGCAATATATACATATATATATATATATATATATATATATATATATATATATATATATATATAATGAAACGGTAGTGGTCATCAGTGATGTAACCCTAGCTTCATTACGAATTTCAGGTATTGCAACATCATATCCGTCCTGCCAGTCACGCCGACCTGTTAACAGGTCGCCTGTCCGCATAATTCGCTCCACGATGTGATTTTTAAACAACAGAAAATTAATTAATCATCAGGAGGTAGATCTTTCTTTTATAATGGTAACGAGACTTGCATTAGCCAATCAGAATTTGCTTGTCTGCTGTCTAGAGTTATAAAAACAAAAGCGGAACGCGCGCGCTTTCTAGTTTTGCCTTTCCTGCACATGCACCAACGTTACGGTAAATCTTTACGTGAGGAAAAAATATAATGTTAATTATCCTAATACTGCGTTTAATTCCTCGCAAAATCAAACGCTGTTTTATGTTCTCACCATTACGTCCCTGCATTCACTTACTAACCTAAGCCCCCCCCCCCAAATACTCAAATTTAACACGATCGAAGAGTCAAAATCGACGGGGCGATATTCTGTAGTGGGGAGATCGTATTGCGTGCAGTTAACATTAACACCAATGGCTTCGGAGGATCGAAAGCTATTTGATGCAACTTCACTTGTTGAAGCAAAAAATGTAAGAAAATAAGATAAAATAAAAATTTAATTCTTCTAATCGATTGGTCCACCTATTGCCCCTCACCGGTTTTCCTCCAAACACACAAAAATAAAACTGTTTGCGCATTTGGATACTTTCTGAACCTTAACATATTTATATAAACAGAGACACTTTCTCGCCTGTGGAACTCCCTCCACTTTTCCTGTTTCCTTGATAGCTATAATCTCGAACTTTTCAAATGTAATGTCAATCGAGGTCTCCAGATGCCTTGATCTATCTCATATCCTTCTCTTCATCCTTCCTCTATCACTTCTATTTGATCTCGCTCTAACTCTCTGTAACCCCATGTGTACTAGTGGCTTCCAGTCTTCATTGAGGTGAAACGCTCAAAAAAAAAGTACATTTCTTGTTTATTTTGCCATCATCATCCTTACTATGACTTTATTATTTTTTAAGTGTTGCCACATTATCTCTATATTCGGACATATTATGAAACATAAATTTCTGAACATACAAAAAACACACAATTTAATTCTTATCCATTGATCTCTTAGGTATTGCCACTAATGTCCAATAAAATAGAATTCCTTACACGTGAACTATTTAACACAGACACGGAACGTAACATTCCAAATTTTTTGCCAACAAAATCTTATCACCATCAATTTTTAGTGCAATAAATACACTACCTTATCACGTGACCATAATCAACCAACCAGATTGCATCTGAAACATATTGCAATCGGAGCCACTATTTTTGCACTGTTTTTACTGTAAATTAAAAGATTATAAACTTGGCAACCCACGTGTACGGATGATATCACAAATGTCCTCTCCTGATTACCAATTCCAGTCATTAAATGATGATATTTCTCCATAATTTCTTTATTAATACAACTCTCGAATTTAACTAAACAAGAAAAACAATATAAAAATCAAGAAAGTATTACGTGTCTGTTGTATTACATTACACACGCACACATACACACTGAAACGCATCTCTCTCTAAATATATATAAATATACATACTACTTTACTTCGAAATATATATATATATATATATAATTAGGGACAACACAATTCAAGATACTAAGTCACTCAGGTTTCGACCGTTAGGTCTCCTCAGGCAGGTAGGATTAAAGATTTTAGTTTACTCCACCACCTTTATATACGAACACCAGAAGTAAGGGGGGGGGTGAAACGGAAGAGGACAAATATTTTCATCTAGGTTCGTACATACACAAAAATATTTGCCAAAGTGTCAGCAAAAATGTGATGACACAAATTATCTTTCATTTAGCAGTTCGTCCTTGTTAGGGTATGCATTGCACCTTCTTAAACGCGGCTAGGGTTTATAGACTCTTTTTACAATTCATTATTTTATAGTGTCTTTTAAATTGATATATATATATATGTATATATATGTGTGTGTATATATATATATATGTATATATATATATATATATATAGATAGATAGATATAGATATATAGATATGTATGTATACGTAAATGGATGTGTGGTTCAATATTTGCAATATCTATTGGGAATGATAAATATTGCTGATAGGCGTTTACAAAAGAATACACTGTGGATATTGGAATAAAACCTGCATGGTAACTGTCGGCTTAAAACTACTGCGCGATTTGAGGTTAATATCATATTGAAGCGTGTAAATGGCATTCACCAAGAATTTGTATTTCTGTGTGCAGACCACACATATTGATTTTCCAATTGGAGCTCAGATGTGGCAAAGACACAAAGTATGGGGCACCCAATGAGGATCGAACTCACCACTCAGTCGTAATTGTTCTAGGAAGACAAGCTTGCTAACCATATACACCACCTCGAGGTTCCGTGTGTCTGTGTGTGTTTTACTACCAATGTTGCACTTCCTTTGTTCCTTAAACAATTCGTTTCCTGTACTACCAGAAGTTACATATTAACAATTCAATAATGCACTCAAACATTTTGTATTCGTATGTGGTTTCCCACAGCATCGTCGACTTTAACTTATTTTAAATTGTTACTAAATGTAAATTATAAGTATGAACTGGTGTGGCAATCGCGTAAAATGAAAATCATAGAGCTGCAAGTTAGTAGGGATTAAAAGGGTTATATGATATATTTTGCCGGATATATTGTTTGATATTCTATTTACTAATTTTGACTGGAGGACGTATATCACGTTGATGTGTGTGTGTGTGATTATTCAAGACGAAGAATTGGTAGCAGTTTTAATGCTATGGTAACGGAGCCAAAGCATCCAGAGTGAGGCCGATTCACACTGACTGACCTTGAACTCGAAGTTTTAACGTTGTCGCTAACTTTCTCTTTAGCACTTCTAGGGAGAAAAGTGTGTAGAGAATGGTCGTCTCTCACCGCCACAGATTTCTCAACACTGACTATAGGTTGGGCAGCAGTTTTTGGCCAAGGAGAACATTTCCCACGCACGACAACTACCATATTCCCCAGATCTTTCAAGAAATTAAATCACTTCAAAGGAACAAGATTTCAACACACCGAGGAAATTCAAAAGTATGCAATGAGGCAGCTGCGCGTTATACCAAAATAAAAAGTTCCATGAATGCTTCCCTCAATAGAAATGAAACTGGATAATCTGTATGGGTTCAGAAAAGGATTATTTCGAAGGTGATTAAATTCTGAATTGATATGTTATAGTTTTTTTTTCTTTTTATAGCACCTGTACGGAAACTTGTTGATAAGACATCGTATATAAATTATTAAATACTTTTATATAATTAATTATACAACAAATTAATTATAATTAATTGTCAAAAGTCATAAATTTAATTCTGATAATTTTCTGTTCTCTATGCAAAGAGAATTGGATTGGGTTTATCGTACGGTTCATGGATCATACATTATTTAATGTATTCATAAAGAATTGAATTTTTAATTAAATTTGGAATTTCCTCAAGATTAATTGCATCTTACTTTTCCTAAAATGAACATATTGCCGTAGGTGAATCGTCTTTAAGGAAATTCAGTATGATGACCATCTACTTACATCAGAAGAATTGCAATGCTTTCTGACGTCTGTAAACAATTCTTTAAAATGAACTTAACTAATCAGATCGATTTTATTTATACAGTGCTGTTCGATAAAAGTGACTCACCTGATTTGTTTTACTAAATATATTTTTTGTCTATTGTTTTTGGGGTTAAAATAATTTTTAATCTTACTAATATAAAGACCCCTCCCCTTCTCTTTCTTAGCCTGTGAAGGTCCTTTTTTCTTTGATGTAAATCTTAGCCAGAATTATAGAAAGGAATGGACATTTTATCTGATTTTAAAGTTATTTCTAAAAAATTCTTTACATACATCAGAGAGCCTTTCACCCAGAAAATAGCTGTTGTCATACATACAACCCGTCACCTTAACCACGGTCATATTACCCGTGGTCATATTACCGAATTTCGATAACAAGAAATCGTTTGAGCTATCATCTTTTATATCATGACTGCCCAAGTATATTTTCCTAAATAAATGTAACAAAATTCAACTTGAATTCGAACTTGGCGCTCTGACATCATTCCAACCATTTTCCATTATAGCACATATTCATTCGACCTTACGGCACATGGTTTTCGCAAACGGTTACCCATCTAGTTACTGACATGTTGCATGTTCGAACAAGAAAAGGTGTCTTAACTTAGTATGGCCGTAAGACAAGCACTACACTTAAAACTTGTCTTATTCCAAGCTGATATTTATAGAAATGGAGCTTTCTGTGTTTTATCCTGACGTTTGTTTAGCGTTCGCGGAAATGTCATATTGAACTATCCCAAGCAATTCTCGAGAGAATCTATCTTACACATTTATAACTCTAGCATTCGTCCATGATTTGAATATTATCGCAATATTTGGTTTGCTGATTCTGCAATATAGCTACAGGAAATTCTTGATAAAATACAAAGAAACTGCAATGTCACTAGTCTTGGACAGGCATCTCGATTTCACTTACTCTCCTTCAGTTACTCTCCTTCAGCCGTAACTTAGCTGCACTGTCTTTTCCATTCATAGTTTCACGGTAATTGCTCTGATGAACTTTCCTCCATGTTTTTTTAAGTTTTTATTTTATTGCAGACACCCCAACAGATGAATTGTACAGGAATAGATAGCACTTCATAGAAACGCTGACGTATATCGATGATGTAGTAAGAATAATAGCTAAGAAAGTGTTGTTTCGTGCAAGGAATATTGTAATGTGTTGGGTCAGTGTTTGTGGCTGGCTAAGTTTAAGATAAGACAGATTGAAGAAAAGCTCTACCCCCATTCCCATTTTTAGCCTTGTGCCACTTTTTCGTATTTTACAAAATAAATATTACTTTCCTCTATAGAAACTCGACTTTATGACTCTAAGCGACGTAGTGGTTTGGCAGCTAGGTCTCAACTGCTTACAGTTGAGATGGCTAGATGTAACCGTAGGTTCTATGATAATAGTTTATTCACTTGCATTGCTCGCTTGTGGGACCCGTCCTGGGAAAGATGATAAACTACTTCCGCTTCCTGAGTAGATGATAAACTACATCCAACCGCAAGCTTCTGATCAGGAAGTTTGAAGGAGTTTGGAAACAACACTTAAGTGCTGGTGTTCCCAGATCCACCGAGACCCGGGCTGGTAGCACCTGTTAGGGTCCCAAATATAGGCATACAGTTGACCCCCAAACTGAGGTAAAACACGATAAAGGTGCAAATATAGGGTCTAATATAGCAATAGATTTTTGTAAAAGCTTATTAACAGCTATGTAAAAATATTACCAGCAAATACATTTTTTGAAATAAATATTACCACGAATAAAAATTTTGTACACATAAAATAACCCATTGAGGTTGATATGCTGTAAAACAAACTAAACCAAAAGTTGTGGAACTCTATTCCCGTGTTTTGCTTTCCAGTCAAAAATGCAATGTCAATAGTTATCTTATGTCTTCTTAATCCTAATTCTTTTATTACTCTCTCTCGTTAATAATATTTTTCTCATAATCTCTCACATTCAGTAACATTTTGTCTCTTGGTGTCTTACTGGGAATGAAATGATTTTAAAATATATATATATATGCAAAATTTTTAATGGGCGTCTTGGCGGTTCCAAAATATGATGTTCCCATTACACCCCAAACCCGCCATCGAATATCACATCTAACTGCCGCCATATTGATTGCAATTTTATAGACAGAAGGTTGGTTAAATATTCGGACATTGCTCTTTGTTACGCCCCCTTATTCCATGTAATTATTCATGCACTGTTTTAAACATATAATTATACACCCAAGAATAGTTATGACACTTAGTGAGGAAATTGTTTATAGATTCCACGATGTTTGTTAGACAATTAATATTTGTTGGCGCCTAGATGCTTATCCCTGAACCTTCGACTCTGTCAAAAATATCTGTATTTCTTCTGTATTGAGATTTATTTTGTAGTGATATTATTGACTAGTATTCTGAAGTAGGAAGTACATCTTCCATGGGATAAACGAATTTTTCTCGAAATAACTTAAACGAAAGTGTGAATATTGCAGATATGGTTTCATTCGAGGGAAAACAAATTATCTATTTTGGTAACAATTGTCTGATACAATTCCCCTTTCTCGCAAACTTCTAGAAATTACAAATATCTCTCCATTATTATAATATCGGCACAATTTTCCTTAAAACATCCTAGTTACGCACATGTTCTGTCTGTGGTGTTCCGAGCATGATTCAGTAAAAAACACATTTAACCTGACTCAAATAACAGAGTGTAAAGTGTTACGTAATAGTAAATGATTGTCATAATCGTTCAGAAAAGGGACCGTCTCCTGCCTGTGTTTGTGCGTGTTTGTCCTTGCTTGGAAATCTACCATGCAAACAAAACAGAATATCATTTTTATTATATCCGTGTATTTTTTAATCTATCGTAATGTACTTTTCATCTCTGATGGTGGCTTATGTAAGCCGAAAGATTTGATAGAATTAAAAACATGTATCAATATGGTGATTTTCTTTCGTCTTTCAATGATAATCTTATTAAGCTTATCAGACGATATGGAAAGATTTTGCTTAAAATAAATAGACAAAACTTGCCTATATTATTTAATGAAACATGTATATATATATATATATATATATATATATATATATATATATATATATATAAAAAAAACAAATTCCCTCAACATAGATATAGTTTATTTCAAGCCGTTTTGTATACGGCTAACATCAGTCTTTAGAGAGCCTAGTTGAGGAAATTTTTTTTTGTTGTGAAAAAATACATATGTTCTGTTAAAAACAAAAACATCGATCTCTAGGTTTTAATAATTAATATTATTAGGATCCACCCGTATTATATACCAACGGATCGATTACCTTTACTATATATATATATATATATATATATATATATATATATATATAACAATAATTAAGTGACATTCACTCCCAGTGGGCTTACTGAACGCCTGGATATATAATACTTATATATATATATATATATATATATATATATATATATATATATATATATATATATATATGTATGTATATATGCCTGTATGTATGATTGTTTATACGTGTTTGTAGCGAGGGATAATATAAGAAATTAAAATTTGAAATATTTTTATGAAATCTGCTTTAAAGATCGCAAATTTTGTTCAATGACTGATTCGTACATAACTCTCCAATGCTTTAAGATTAAAAAGCATTCCACGTCATAATTGCCTGTGATTAGATAGGATACTATTGATTAGAAGTTTATTAACTGCGTCTGTATTTTGGAAATTTTTTTTAAACTTTAGAAAAATGATCGTGTACAATTGAATGTTTGCATACACAGCCAATTTGTAAAAAAAAGTTCATCAAATTCCTATGTGAAAACCTTGCACATATTCAGACATTCTGTTAAAAAAGAGAGAAATCAGTTAATGAAATATAGAAGCATAATGACAATGTTTGTTTTCTTTTTATCCCCAGAGATACACAATTTAATATGAAATCATTATTTTCCATGGGGATTTCTAAAAATCAAAATTACATCTCTTTATATTAATGAGTATTCTTAAAGAATGCCTTTGAGAAATCGATTATTCTGTAAAATTAGGGGAAAGTACATTTCTGTGTGCAAGCAAGATGTATAATATAGAGAACTGAACATCAGTAGATGACGAAAATAAATGATTCATTATTTTAAAGAAAAAGGACAAGAAAAGCTGTAAATAATATTGTGACCAATAAACATGGAAACATATGTTAATACTTTAGAAATTATTTCTATAAAAATTACTTTATACTAGGAATGTATAAATTATATTAATATAATATACTTCTATTTAGTAGCCTGGAATTTGCATCAAACCCTAGAGCAAGATTGCCTGAGAGAGTAATGAAAAGCGTAAATATGAATGTCGTTGGGAATATCTAGTAAGAAAAATGTCGTAAAATAAGGCAAAAAGTAAGAAGATCGTTGCTTAATGGTTGTATATATTGGTGACCTGCAGTTGATTTCGAAGGGATTCTCGACATTTCAGCTGTAAACCAAAACATTAACTTTGGACAGCGTTTGTATTTGAAAATACTTATTCGAAAATTATCAAAATACATAAAAAAAAAACAATATATAAACACACATTCACGGGCGTACAATTGGCATTCGCACTAAAACCTCGTCAGGACAGATATTCGACACGCACACTGACAAACACACACAAACACACACACACACACACACATATATATATATATATATATATATATATATATATATATATATATATATGTGTGTGTGTGTGTGTGTGTCTGTATGTATCTGTCTGCGTGTGTGTGTGTATAAATATTAAAATAAAAAAAAATTTAAAAGGGTCAGTTTTAAATCAATGACTGACGATTGCCACGTGCATGAAACTTGTATAGTACTAAACGGTGAGGAACATGTATATTTATTATTATTATTAGTATTATTAGAATTATTATTAGTAGTGTATATATATATATATATATATATATATATATATATATATATATATATATATGTGTGTGTGTGTAAGAAGACTGAGATAGAAATACTTTACCAAAGATACAAAAACTTGAAGAGCAGAGCAAACCCAGACATTTGCGGCCTACTCGAGCCTGAGGCGATCAAAGATAGGCATGACAAAGGAAAAACATGCCCAGACTTCTATCAAAACAACAAAGTACTTCAACTGAAGAACGACGTAACCACAACAATATCATAGTTAAAAAAAAAGCGAATCGAGGCAATATCTTCATCCTTTTAAAAAAAAATCGTCCAATTACACAAAAAAATGCAACAAATACTTGATGACGAAGCAAAGTTTTAAAATGTCGGCAAAAATATGATTAACCAATAAATATAAAAATTCAACAAAAAATATCACAGCCAATAACGCATGATTGAATAGCTTAAAACTCCCATTTGCCCCTTACAAACCGGGATATAGGTATAGAATTTTAAAATATACAAATCTAACTTCCCTCCCCTTGAGTGCGAATATGTATATGTTTATTTCTGTATATTCAAAACATTGCAAATGTTCATTTTAATGCGTTATGTATCGTTCTAGATTCACATTTGTTTTCAACAGTACCCTTATTAGGGATAATTTCCTTCCTTTAAATTCCTCAGAAAGAAAACTGTACAAACATTTGATGAATGATTAAAAAATGCTTATAATATTTTCCTTTTCTTAAACATTCAATGAAACATATATGAGACACAGGCAGCTGTCAAATATATATATATATATATATATATATGTGTGTGTGTGTGTGTGTGTGTTTGTGTGTGTGTGTGTATGTATAAATATTAAAATCTTCAGACACATTTGGTTGTAGATTAATATTT